>LT969555.1:886399-933899 GCA_900097035.1 Plasmodium blacklocki (nom. inval.)
ATGTAATTTCATAATTTCATCTAATAAATATTTATTTTCTTCATCAACACCTGAGGAATAAAAAGAATGTGAAGAACAGATTTCACTGTTATCATTATATTTATTATTATCATTTATATCATTATTAATATATAATTTATTTTCTTTTCGTTTCCCTTTATTTATAATTTTCTTTTTTTTCTTCTTTTTATTAAAAAATAGACTATTCAAAAATTCTTTTATTTCTCTTTTTTTATATGTATATATGTAATAAGTTCCCCCTGCTGCTAAGAATAAAAAGCTTATAAGTTTTGCCTTTCCATTTAATGACATTTTTTTTATTTAATTATTTTCCTTATAACAAACAACAACACCATATAATCATAATTATAAATATATATATATATATATATATATTGTATATATTTATATATTTATTTGTTTATGAAAAGAAGAAAAAAAAAAAAGTCATTTATTTAATAAGAACAAGCAACTATTGAAAATAAATTATAAAAAAAATATAAATAATATATATATTTGTAAATAATTTATATTCAATTTTTTCTTTTCTTTTCTTTTTTTCTACTTTAAGTTCCTTTATATTTTTTTCAATAATGTCATGATATATATATATATATATAATATAATATATATATAATATAATATAATATGTTTAAATTAAATGGAAATTTTATCTATCTAAAAAAAAATATAAAATATGAAATAGATACATGTTATTATATATAATAATATATTTATATTTTTTTTTTTTTTTTTTTTTTTTTTCTTTCTATTTGTTTATAAAATGTAATAATTACTTCTTATAATATATATATAATATATATATTACATATTATTGTAAAAGATTTATTATAAAAAATATATATATGTATATATATTATATTATATATTATATTATATATATATATATATATATATATATTTTTTTTATTTTAATATTTCATATATACCCATACGACATATAAATAAATAAAAACATCAATTTTAAATACATACCAAAACAAATATTTATTTTAACAGAAAATAGAAAAAAATTTTAAATAGATATAAAAAAAACATTATCAAGATGACAAGGAAAATATCATACAACAACAACAACAAAAAAAAAAAAAAATAAATAAAATAATAATATAATATAATAAAAAAAAATTTATATTTTCATTATATCTACATTTTGAATTTATTCGATAATAATTAAAATTGATAAAGGTCAAAAAAATTTTTTTTTTTTCTATTTTTCTTCTTCTTTTTTTCTTCTTTCATATATAATAATATTATTTCAACATATTAAAAATATAAAATCACAAGAAATAATATATATATTTTATTGTTACCTTATTCAAATATATGGTTTAAAAAAAATTATTCTCATCATACACATAAAAAAAAAATTAAAATTGAAAATGAAATTAAAAATAATATTATATAATATAATATAAAAATATAAGTATAGGTAATATTTAATAAATAATATTATGAATACCTAGTATTTACAATAGCTAATAGGTACAGGTATAATATTTTGATTATCATTAAACATAATTTTATTCTCACTATATATTTTTAAATAATTTTTTTTTTGGGGGGTTTTATTTTATTCATAAGAATAAAAATTAGAAGGTGGTCCTTTACATATATATTAATATATATATATATATATATATATATATATGTGTATATTTAAATTTCGCAGACTTTTTATTATATGCACATTATTTTACGTTTTTCTGATGTAGATATTTTTTTTATATAAAATAAATAAATAAATATATAAAATATGTGTACATATATATAATATATATATATATATATATATATATATATATGTATATTTAAATTTCGCAGACTTTTTATTATATGCACATTATTTTACGTTTTTCTGATGTAGATATTTTTTTTATATAAAATAAATAAATAAATATATAAAATATGTGTACATATATATAATATATATATATATATATATATATATATATTTATTTATTTATTTTATAACTCCTTTTTAGTATAATCGTTTTAATTATGTAATATTATATTTATTGTTCTTTATATGGATCGAAATTATCGTAAACTTATATTTGTGTATCCATTATATAACATATTTAATAGAATGTATAA
Organism: Plasmodium blacklocki (nom. inval.); assembly: GCA_900097035.1. Taxonomy (NCBI): domain Eukaryota; phylum Apicomplexa; class Aconoidasida; order Haemosporida; family Plasmodiidae; genus Plasmodium; species Plasmodium blacklocki (nom. inval.). The sequence continues at coordinate 888,518 of LT969555.1, forward strand.
GGCCACACATATAAATTGAAAGATAATATATATATATATATATATATATATATATATATACATATGTTTCCTTTTTATTTTTAAGAATTTCTTTCCTTTGTTCAATATTGAAAGAATGAATGACATCCCAAGTCATTATAGGAAATATTACGTTTCCTATAAAAAAATAAAAAGGAAAATATTAAAGATGGGAAAAAAGTATAAAAAGAAGGTAGACCACATTCAAAAGTTATTAAATAAATAAATAAGTAAATACGTTAAGAGCATTGTATAGCGTTCTTTTTAGTATTATCTCTCTCTCATATATATATATATATATGTATGTATGTATTTATTTATATATATATATTTTTTTTTTTTTTTCAAGCTCGAAAAAGACCTAGTACAAAATACTGTTAAAATGGTTGATAAGCAAGGTTATATAAAATAAAATACGAGAGTAAATATATACATATATATATATATATAAATGTTTTATATATTAATAATTTTGTACATATTCTTTATTGTAGGTATGAAGATGCTTCCCCCCTTTTTGTATAACGATATTATAAGTAAAGAGATTATGAAGATTAATATGTTTGCTGAGTATAAATACAAAGAAGTTATTTACAATTTAAAGAACATATATTATACTTTAAAAGAGATTGAACGTGATAAAAAAAAAAATAGTAATAATAATGATATTAATATATATATTGACAAAGATTATATAAATATGGAATACATTGAGAAAAAGCTAGATCTTATAGGAAATGATATTATTCATATCGATTTCTATATACATAAAAATTGTAAAATTATAATGAAGTTAGGCTTTTTTTTTGATAAGGTTATGAATATATCAATAAATCAGTGGTTACGTTTAAGCTTAATAAGAGAAAAATTTTGTAATATTAATGTAGATAATTTGATAGTATATTTATCATTTTTATATTCTTTATTAAAAGATAATATCAATGTTCAAGAAGATAAAAACAAAATATGGGTACCTCCTGATACTTTCGAAAGAACATCGTCTAAATTTTTGATTAGATATAAAGATATTGTCTATACTAAAGTAAAGATAGTTAAACACTTGCCTTATTTAATTTTTGGATTAACAGATGAAGATATTGAAAATAATTTTAAGGACTTAATTGGACAAGATACTTTTGCAGATTTCAATATGGAAAGTGAATCTGCTGAGAAAATAAATAAAGTGTGTGAAAAAATAAATAATAAAAAGATATCTATTAAAAATATTGATGATAAGATGAATAATATGTCATATCATATACCTTATAATATTTCTTCTGACATATCTCACAATATAAGTGAAAAAAAAAAAGAAAAGATATTGAAACCTCTAAAAGAGTCTCAACAAATAACCTCTATCTACTTTGATAATAAAGATGCGACATGCTATTCTAGAAGAATATTGAGATATGAAAATGCTCAACTTATACGTTTTAGATGGTATAATGATAATGAAGGAGATCCAAATAAAGATATATTTATAGAAAGGAAAACTCATCATGAAGAATGGACAGGAGAAGTTTCAACAAAGGAAAGATTCGTACTTGACCAAAAATATGTTTTAAAATTTATGAAAGGAGATTTAAATATTTCTGATTTTTTTTTAAAAAAATTAAAAAAAAAAAAAAAAGATTATGAGAAAAAAGAATTATCAAAAGTTTATAATGATAAAAACGAAGGAACGAATAAAATGTTACAACATGAATGGGATTATATTAAGAGGAACAACAACAACAACAACAACAATAATAATAATAATAATAATAATATACATGAAGAAAAAAGTGTTGAAAAAAATATTTCTGAATATAGAAAAAAAATAAAAAAAAATATTAAATTAGCAAAAGATATACAAATGATGATTATAAAAAATAAACTGGAACCTATAATAAGAACATCATATCTACGCTCAGCATTTCAATTACATAATAATAATTCTATTCGAATATCTATAGATACAAATGTATCAATGTTAAATGAGTATGTTAGTAAAAGAAAAAACTGGTGTAGATTATCTGAAGAAGCTTTAAGAAAAAATGAAATTATCAGATTAAATTATGGAATAATTGAAATAAAATTAAAAACAGATAATATACCTACATGGGTTACTAATATATTAAACAACAACGAATCTATTAATGCTTATAAATATTCTAAATATCAAACAGCTATGGCCTTATTACATGCAGAAAAAATTAAATATATACCTATATGGATTCATCAAAATATACAATCATTATTTCATTCATCAAATAATAATATAAATAATAATTCTATACAAAAATTATCTAATCAATATATTACAAATAATAGTAATAATATTCTATCATTAAATGATAATATTTTGAACATATCAAATTCATCGAGTTATAATATAAATATTATGTCAAATCAATATACAAACCATTTTAATATCTCACAATGTAATACTTTACAAAAATATAATCTCCTTAAACAAACATCATTCTGGTTACATAATAAATATAATAAACCTAATAAAAAATATAAAACAATTAATCTAATTAAAATAGATCCCAAAATTAATTTTGCAGCAGAAAGAACCTTCCTTCATTATATATTAGTGTCTTTATATATTAATATCTTGGCTCTCTTCTTGGAAAAATATAAAAATGAAAGAGGACATTTAAATCTCCTTATCCTTCTACTACTATTTACATCCTTTACATCTTTAATATCAACGTACTTTTTCTTTTTGAAAAGGGTTGATATCATTCAAAGGTATTAAAATATATATATGTATATAAAGAAATATTATAAAATGTTGCACATAAATATATAAACTTTTATATGCATGTGTACATATCTACATACTAATATATATATTTCCGATATAATAAAATTATACTAACATATTATTATATGTGAAAGGATAAATAAATAAATATATATATATATATATATATATATATATATATATATATATGTGTATATATACTTATTATTTTTTTTTTTTTTAGAAGGAAAACAAGGGAACCAATGATGGGAGGCCTACGATTCGATAGTTTTTTTAGTCCATTAATATTTTTATTACTTCTTTTTTTTTCTATAATTTTATCAATATATTACAATTTTAATATAAAATAATAAAATTATAAAAACTTTAATATTATATAATACATTGCTTTATTAAGTTATACACTTGTGTACACGCCTAACACATATGTTATATATATGTATATATATATATATATATATATATATATTTATTCATATATTATATTCTTATGTCAGCATTGTATTTTTCTTTTTTTTTTTTTTTTTTTTTTTTTTTTTTTGACAAACGTGAACATCAAACAATTATAATATATTATAATTTAATTTTTATCTCAAAGTATTTAAGATAAAATATTACCTTTTTATTATATAAAATAAAAATGTAATTCATATATATATATATATATATATATATATAATTATACACATCTTTATAATATAATTACATTATATGCAAAAAAAAAAAAAAAAAAAATGAATTATTCATTCTGAGTGTTTTATAAAAAAAAAATAAAAAAATATGAAAAGGCTTTATTACACTAGAATTAATAATAACATTAGCAATACGTTCCACTTATTTAAGAAATATTTTTGCATAGAAGAAGCCTCAAAAAAGGAAGATATCGAAAATTTTTTAAAAGATTTAACAACTGATGAAAGTAAAAGTTGGGAGTATTATATAAAGGGAATTAACCCAGATTATGAACCTAGAAAAGAAATGTATCATTTTCTAATAAATCAAAATGTAAATGTTAAAAGAATGACTGTGTATGAGATTGAATGTTTTACAAAATGGTTACAAATGAGGAAAATTTATGGTAACAAATATCCCGCCTTCCCATATGAAATAACATTTGAAGATAAAATTGAAGAATTAAAGGAAAAATATCCTCTACACAAAGATTAATTCTAAAAATTAATGTACATATATATATATATATATATATATTGATCCTTTTACTTGGAGACATTCAAAAGGAAGAAACAAAAAATATATAAAATGAATAAACTTTATTTGATAAGGATTAATAAAACAATGAATAAATTAAAAATTAATTATTTTAATTTATTTATTTATTAATTTTTTTTTTTTTTTTTTTTTTTTTGAATAATATGTAGTATTAACAAAAAAAAATAAAATAAAAAATAAATAATTATTAATAAAAAAAAAATTTTTTAAATTATAATCTCTATATAAACAAATAATAAATAAAAATGGATTGTCTCCATTGCATATATATTAAAATAATCACACATGAATTAATGCCAATCAAGCACTGTTCTTTATTTTATCCTATTATATTATATTATGTTATATTATATTATATTTTATATATTATCATATTCTTCATTTTTTATATTTTATTTTTTTTTCTTTGATATATATCTTTGTGTTCTATATATATAGACGCCATCATCATCTACATTATTTTTTATGTCACTATATGATAAATAAAAGCGCTGCTTATATTTTATTTTCTTCAATTGTAAACTTAAATATATATTTTCAAAATTATTTTCTTCATTTTCATTTAAAGAAGATATACCCCTTAAAAGAATATCAATAATATTTACATCATCATTAATATCCACTTTTTCATCAGGTAATGATAAATAATTGTTTGATGTGTACATGTGTTTTTTCTCCTGAACGTGCAAGGTATTTTTTATAAAATTTATTAACTGTTCAGAAGAAAATGTTTCTTCTGTTAATAATTGCTTTACTTCATTTATAAGTTGCATTTCATATTGAATTTTATCATTACCGAAAATATTTTGAATGTCATTATTATTTTCCATATGTGTTATATTTTCATATATATTATTATTTATTATTTCTTTTTTATGTGGTGAGAATCGTCTCATTTTGGTTCCACTTTTTCTTAATGATATATTTTCTGTTAATAAAAGAAGTTGTCCAATTATTATTAACAAAGCTGTTTCGCATTTTAAAATTCGTTCTGTTAAATTAAAAAAATGGAAGTTTAATTTTTTTATTAAATATAATTCAAGTTCTGAAAATCCTCTTTCACATCCAAGCATTAAAAGAATTTTCCCTTTTTCCATATTCAAAATTGAATATTCAATTGCTTCAGTATTTTTTTTTTTTTTAACATTTGTATGTGCACATATTTTTAATGTATGTTCATCTGTATATTTTTCAATATTCATGAAAAAAGAGCTAAAAGAGTAATGTATATAAATTTCTGGAAATCTAGTACACATGGCTTGTTCTAAGCCTAACTGAAGAGCACGTTTAATTTCTTCATTTTTTAAAATTTTACTAGATTCATAACATTTATTGGAAAAATCAGAAAACACAATAATAATTTTTTTCACCCCTAATGAAGATAATTGTTGTAAAAGTTTATTTAACACTTTTGGTCGAGGTATACATATAACAACATCTATAGGAAGAATGTTATCATCTGATTTTTCTTCTAAATGAATAGGTCTTAATAATTTTATAATATAATAACTTTTGTTCTCTTCTATAATCATGCCTTCTCCTTTACCTTTATTTATTACTCCTACTTTAATAATTTGATTTAACGTAACATTTAATATGTTCTTTAAATGACTTGTTTGTCTATTATCTGTTTTGAAAAAATATTCTTCATTGTTTTTATATATTATTTTGGAACTAATGAGTATTAAATTCATTATATATTAAAATATATTGTATGGTATGATATGATGTTATTTGTTATAATGGTGGATATTTTTATGGTTTAATTTTTTTTGATCTATTTTAATAAAATATAAATAAATATATATATATATATATATATATATATATATACAATTCATAGATTTAATATTTTAATTATAATTTGGTTAAAGCGAATATAATAATTTTTTACATATATATATATATATATATATATATATAATGCTGTGCCTTTTAATACGTTAAAAAAAAAATAATACATTAAAAAATGGTAATTAAGAAGGATATTAATATGACGTTGGAAATAACTTAAAAAAAATAATAAAATAAATATTACATATATATATATATATATATATAAAATAATGTTTTTAAAATTACAGAAATAAAAAGAAAAATATGTACATATATATATTGTATACCTTTATAGATATATAGATATAATAATTCAAAATTTTATGAAGAACAAAAAAAAAAAAAATAAATAAATAAAAAGAAAATAAATCATATAAAAAATATATACTATATATATATATATATATATATATATATATATATATATATATATTATAAAAATATATAAAATATATGTGCATGAACAGGATGGAATTCATAAAATTACATATGTATATATAACATTGTATATATTGTATATATTTACAATAATTATATATATATATATATATTTATTTATTTATTCATTTTTATTTTACACCTGTTAAAAGAAAGATACAAATTAAAAACAAAATATAAAAATAATTATAAATAAATATATCATATAGCATACAAAATAAAAAAATTATAAAGAATATATTATATGAAGGAAGATACATTAAAATTGTTTATTTTTATTATGCTAAAATTATAAAATCACTTATGTAATTCATTAAAAAAGAAAAAAAAAAATTAGGTTTTAATTATTTTATTATATTTCGTTGTTTTCAATGTGTATAAAGAAGTAAAATAAAAATTGCAATATAAATTAAAAAAATTTGGACATAAATTTTATTTGTATGATATTTGTTTGCATTTGATAAAAGTAATTAAATTAGAACAAAAATATACAATGAAAATATGATATGATTGTTAAACATTTTAAATGGTTATATATATATATATATATATATATATATATATATATATATATCCCTTATGTTTTTTATTTATTTATTCATTTATTTTCTTTCTTTTTTTTTTTTTAGTGGTGTTTGGCAGTCCTTTTAGTGACACCTATCCATCATTTATTTGGAAATCACTTAAGAAGAGTAGAAAAGGAAAAGACATTTTTAATCCTTTTTTTTATGCTTTAAATAAAACAAAGTAACGATTTAAAAAATAAATGAATATATACATAAATATGTTCATAATTTCATTAAAAATATTATGAATTGTTCAGGTTAATTTTGAATACATAAATAAATATATATATATATATATATATATATTTTTTTTTTTTTTTTTTTTTGTAAGAATTTATGATCATATATTAAAATACAATACTCGCTATTGGCTATTTGTTGTAACAACAGGATGTGTTACATCCTATTTTTGGAGTGTATGGTTTAATAATCAATGGAAGAGGATAAATAAGGGGGTAAGTAAATATAAATAAATAAACATATATATATATATATATATATATATATATATATATATATATATATACATATATATATTATATTTATTTGTTGTCTTATTTTTTCATTTTTAGAAATTGTATATTGATTGTCCCTATAAATATCCAGAAGAAGAAGATTAAGATATGAATTAGTAACTTTTGATTTTTTTTTTTTTTTTACATATTAAAAATGGATGAATTAAAACATAGAAAATTATCATGTGTTGACATATTATTAAGGTTATTATGTAGGATAAATTATTATTCTTTTATTGGACTGCTAAAATGTGACGTCTTTTTTATTATTTAATTTTTCAATATATTAACCATCCTAATATTTACATATATTATATATATATATATATATATATATATTTATTTATTTTATTTTTCTTTATATTCGTATAATCATTTTGAGAGAAAATGAATGAAAAATGTTGAACGCCCAAATATTAATAAAAGAGACACAAACTTTATATGTATCATAATAAATATTAATGTATAAAATTTTTATAACTTTACCATTTGAAGAAATTTTTTTTGACAAAAAAAAAAAAAAAAAAAAATTAAAGTATAAATATATATAAATAAATATGTAAAAAATTTACTGATTTATTTATTTTTACAAATATAACATTATTATATTAACAAATATTGTATCTCTTTATATGAAAAGAATAAATGCAATGATGATATGAAGATATAAAAGCCCAAATTTTGTTTTATATATTTTGTTGCTTGGAACAAGAAGAGTATAGTTGATAAGTCTACTAAGGTAGATAATAAATCAATTATAACACTTATTTCTCCAATACAAAAGTTTTTTGTATTAATAGATAATTTATCTTTTTCAATATGATTATCATAAATTTTAAATTCTTGAGCACTATTTTTATCTTCACTATGAACACCTAAATTGTTGTCTACATCTTTCATGTTATGAACTGCATTATGGTTTAAATAAATATTTTCTTTATTATTGTGCCCATTTTGAAGACATTCATTTAATATATTATTTTTATTTATGTTTCCATCATCATTACAATGAATATTATGAATATTATTATCCTCTACCCTACTACTACTGCTAATATCACTATCAATATTACTATCACAAGTATTATTTTTATTAGTAGTATTAGTCATTTTATATACATTTTCATTATTTTTTTGTAATGTTAACATTTGACAAACTTGAAAATTAATATTAGATCTGATAGAAGTGTACGTTAGGATACTTAGACTTTTTAATATGGATGATAAAGAATAAAATAAATAATAAATATATATATTATTTGCTACATTGTAGGTTGAAAAAATATCAAGATATATACTAATAATATAAAAAACAGTGGAGAGATATCTACATAATTTTACATTTTTATCTATAAAATAACTTAATTTGTATAACCAACATATTTTTAATATTTTTATAAGTATCTCATTATTCATCAATAATTGTGTTAAAAATAGACTGTTGATATTTTTTTTATATAAGTATAATTTTGCACTTAAGGAAAATGCATTACTTAATGATACACATATTCGAGCTAAGGATCGATATATAAAATAATTTCTAAAATATATATTTTCTAAAGGTTTAATTATATTTTTTATAAAACTTGGATAAACATAAATTTTTAATGGTCTTATATTTTTTTTTCTATAAAAAATATTTTTCTTCTAACAAAAAAAAAAATAAAAAAAAAAAAAAAAATAAATAAATAAAACAAAAATATAGATACACACATATATATATATGTGATGTATTATAATATATATATATATATATATATATATAATATTATGTATATTTTTTAAAAATATATGTATATAATTTATTATTTTTATTTTTATTTTTATTTTTATTTTTTTCGCATTACATAAATATTCGAAGATAGGCTCAGAGTTTTAATATTTTTATTCAGCACATAAGTAAAACTATTGTATGACAACAAAATAAATAAAAGGTAAAATACAAAAAATTTCATCTTATATTTATTTTATTTTTATATCAAAATATCTTAATAGATAATCTTTATAAAAACTGAAATATCAAAATAAAGTAATCTTATGCACATCAAAAATTTAAATAATCTCACAATTATGTATATATATATATATATATATATTTTTCCCCCTCTTTTTTATTTTTTTAACACTAATATATTTTTTATTACAACCATGTTTTAATAATGATCCTTCCTTATAATAATATTATTTATATTGATCATATTTTTTGTAGAGATCATTTTTTATATATATTGACAAACGAAAAAAGAAAACAAACGAACAAACAAATAAATGAACAAAGAAACAGCAGTGGACAATAATATATTTAAAAAAAAAAGAACAAATTAAAGCTCAACAAATATAACATGTATTTAATAATAAATTATGCATTTTTGTGTTATAATTCAATATAATATTAAAGATAAAATATATATTATATAAATACATTATTTATTTGTTTATTATTTTATAATAAAAAAAAAAAAAAAAAAAAAAAAAAAAAATTGCTTTTCTGGTTACATTATTATATATATATATATATATATATATATATTAATATATATTTTATAATAAACCAATAAAGGTATGAAAAGTTCATTATTCCATTTTATTTCAAAAAAATTATACATATTATATTATTTTTTTTTTTTAAATATAATCTATATGTATAACAATATAATTATGAATAAGGATTTAAAAATAAAAAATACATATAAATAAAAAAAATAAAAAAAATTATATTTAATTCAAATGACAAAATAAAATAAAAGAGATATAAAAAATATATATCCGCTTTTATTTTAATGTTTTTTAAATCTTTTTTTTTTTTTTTTTTTTTTTCTTGAAATACATTATTTATATATATCATGCACATAATAAAAATAAATTAAATACAATAATAAAAATGAACTACATTCAGAACTATATATTATATATATTATATATATATATAATTATATAATGTACATATGATGACAAAAAACATTAAATATAAATATATAGATAAGGACAATATTTTTTAAATATTTTATTTATAATATTTATACATAATATATATATATATATATATATATAATAATATATTACAATATAAATAGGGAATAACAATATATTATATATATATATATATATATATATATATAAAATATATTACATAATAAATTAATAATAAATGAGAATGCTTAATTTTGGTAATAAAAAAATATAAATATTATTATTATATATATATAATATATATAAATGTAATATAAAATTGAGAAAAGTAAAATTTAGCATACCTTTAAGGAATGTATTATATTATATATATATATATATATATTAAAAGAATAGAAGAAATATATATATGTATAATTTTTAAAATGAATAAATAAAAATTATATATAAAACCTTTTGAGTACATGAAAAAAAAGATGTATATAATATATTATATATATATTTAAATATATATATATATATATATATTATATATATATTTAAATATATATATATATATATATATTATATATATATATATATATATTTTATAAACAAAAAAAGAGTTATTAAAAAGAATGTATAAATAATTTTATTTCAAAGGGAAGGTATTATTTTTACATATAATAATAGAGTAAGCTCCTTTTTTTTTTTCTAGATCGTAAAATGTATATATTTTATGAAGTTATAGTGAGTTTTTTTTTTAAAAAAAAAATATATAAATATGTAAATATATATATAATATATAATATATTTATACAAATACATTTAATTTTTTGTTCGTGTTTATATATATAATTTATTTAAAAATTAATTTTTGTGATATAAATAAAAGCTATCTATAAATAAGTGTGATATTTGACAAAAATGTGCCGATTTTAAAAAGCGTCGATTAAAGAAAATATATATATATATATATATATATATATATATGTATATATTATATATGTGTATATATTTATAATATATTATATTTATAAGTGTGTTCCTATATAGATATATTTAACACATATTATAATTTTATTCCTTTTATTATTTTATTATTTTATTATGTTGTTTTGTTTTTTGTTATAGGACGCACATTTATTATATATATATAAATATATATATATAAATATAAATAAATAAATATATATAAATATAAATATATATATAAATATATATATATATATGTGTGTTGTATTACTTTATAATTATATGTGTTTCTTTTGTTACTAATTGTTACCATATAAAATATATTAATATATTAATATATATATATATATTTTTTTTTTTTTTTTTTTACTTTCCTTTTTTCCTGTATTTATTTTTTTTTTTTTACCATGGCGAGACGTATGAACCTATTAACAATTGAGAAGAACATTCAACATTTATGGAAGGAACATAATGTTTATGAGAAGGATTTTAGTGATATGAATGAAAGTAGATATACAGGAAATTTCCCTTATCCTTATATGAATGGTTTATTACATATAGGGCATGCATTTACATTAAGTAAATTGGATTTTATAGTTAGATATAAAAATATGGTTTGTGATAATGTGTTACTTCCATTTGCTTTCCATTGTACAGGTACACCTATTGTTGTGTGTGCCGATAAATTAAAGAATGAATTAAGTAAGAAGAATAAACAAGATTTTGAAGATATATCATATGAAAAGAAAGAAGATGATTATTCTATATGTACTTCAATGAGTGATAATAAAAATAATATGGATGAAAATAAATTAGTTGAATGTACAGATTCAAATAAAAAGAATACAGATGTAACAAAATTTCGTTCGAATAAAAGTAAAGCTCAATCGAAAGGTTCAAAACAAAATACTCAATATGATATTATGAAACAAATGAAAATAAAGGATGACGAAATTCATCTTTTTCAAAATCCAGAACATTGGTGTTATTATTTTTCATCGAAAGCTAAAGATCATTTATATTCTTTCGGATTATATTGCGATTGGAGAAGATCATTTATAACAACAAACATTAACCCTTATTATGATAAATTTGTTAACTGGCATATTAATACTTTATATAAAAAAAATCTTATATATTATGGTAGTAGGGTTACGATTTTTAGTAGATATAATAATCAAGCATGTGCCGATCACGAGAGATCAGAAGGTGAAGGAGTTAAATGCCAAGAATATACACTTATCAAAATTTATGTATCGAATGTGAAAGATTTTTATTCTATATTTATGAAGAGTATCAGAAGTAGAGAATCTACACCTACAGCATGTAACATAAAGAATGAAGCAACCAACAATAAGGAAAATAATAATAACAATAATAATAATAATAATAATAATAATAATAACAATAATAACAATAATAACAACAACAATAATAATAACAATAATAACAATAATAAAAACAACAATAATAATAACAATAATAACAACAATAATAACAACAATAATAACAACAACAATAATAATAATTATAATAATTCCAGTAGTAGTACTAATAACAGTAATATATTTTTTACACATTTCGAGAAGGGAGAAGAAGATTTAAAAAATAAAATATGGAATGAAGACTTTTTTGTAAAAGATAAAAAAGTGATCTTCCTAGGTAGTACATTAAAACCAGAAACTGCATATGGACAAAATTATACTTTTATTAACCCTAATGAATATTACTATATAACCTTAGGATTTGATAAACAAAATTTACATTATGGAGATAAAAGTTATGTAAATAATATCATGACAAAAGAAGAGATGATACAGAATTGTCCGAACATTTATGTGTGTTCAGAAAATAGTTTATATAATTTAGCATATCAAGGAATAATACCTCTTTTAAAAAATAAAAATTTGAAAAATGTACAAGTTGTAAAGAATGAAGATCATCTTAGTGATGCTTTACAAAGAAATGTAATATCAAAAAATCAAAATATTAACAATGAGAATAATATTAACAATATGAATAGTAATAATAACATGGATAATGTATATAATCTAAGTGATGTTTTCATATTAAATAAAATAAAAGGAGAACAGTTTGTAGGATTAGAAACATATACAAATATATCTAAAATAAAAAATTTATATATTTTACCTATGACTACTATTAAAATGAATATTTCCACAGGTATTGTACCTTGTGTTTCAAGTGATAGTACTGATGATTATGCTTGTTTAGAAGATATAAGAAAAAAAAAAAATTATTATTGTGAAAAGTATAATTTAAAAGAACATCATTTAAATAATCAAAGTGAATCATGTATAGAATTACCAGAAATAGGTAATAATACTGGTAAATATTATTACGAAAAAGAAAAAGTATCATCTTATAAAGATGTAAAATTACAAAAAATAAAAGAGGTTTTATATAAGAAACAATATTTTGAAGGAATAATGACTGTAGATCCATATAAAGGAATGAAAACATTTAATTGTAGAAAATTAGCTAAACAAAATATTATTAGAAATTATGATGGATTCTTATATAGTGAACCTGAAGTTATGGTTATAGATAGAAATAACGTTAAATGTATAGCAGCTTTATGTAATCAATGGTATATAAATTATGGAAATATGGATTTTAAAAAAGATGTTTTGATACAATTAAAAAAAAATAATTTTCAAACATATAATGATGTATTATATAAACAATTACAACATGTCATCTTTTGGTTAGATGACTGGTCCTGTAGTAGATCTTACGGATTAGGAACATACATGCCTCAATTTAATCAAAATGGTCAAAACGATCAGAATCATCAAAATAATCAAAATAATCAGAATCATCAAAATAATCAAAATAATCAAAATAATCAGAATCATCAAAATAATCAAAATAATCAGAATCATCAAAATAATCAAAATAATCAGAATCATCAAAATAATAAAGATTCTGTAGTACCTTCCAATGATGATAACAACAAAAAGGACAATAATAATATCAATATCATGAAAGAGGAAGAAGAAGAAGAAAAGAATATTAATATAAACAACAGTCCAAGAAAAGAATTAATAGAGAGTCTTTCGGATTCAACTATTTATATGGCATATTATACGATTTGTCATTTTTTACAAGGAAGTGTAGATGGTCAGAAAAAAGGTTTATTGGATATTAGCGCAGAGCATTTAAATGATGCTTTTTTTGATTATGTTTTTGATATTAGTGATGATACAAGTAATATATCTAAACATATATCCAAGGAGAAGTTAATAAGAATGAGAAGAGAGTTTACATACTGGTATCCATTTGATGTACGTATATCTGGTAAAGATTTAATTTTCAACCATTTAACGATGGCTTTATTTAATCATGTTGCTATATGGGGGAAAAAGAAAAAATATTATCGAAATAAAGAAGATGTAGAAGAAAGAAGTATTTTAGATAGACAAACAGAAATATTAAATGATTTAGAAAATATTGATTTATCAAGTTATGAGAAAATAAAATATTTCCCACGATCCTTTTTTTGTAATGGACATGTATTAGTAAATAAAGAAAAAATGTCAAAAAGTAAGGGTAATTTTATAACTATAGAAGAAAGTATAGCTTTATATACAAGTGATGGTACTAGAATAGCTTTAGCAGATGCAGGCGATTCTATAGAAGATTCTAATTTTAATACAGATACAGCTAATAGTGCTATTATGAAGTTATATAATTTAATAAATTTTTCTATAGAAACAAAAAATAATGTATATATATTTAGATGTGGTGAGAAAACATTTAACGATTTAATATTTGAAAATGAAATTAATTATTTAACAAATAAATGTAAAGAATCTTATGAAAAATTATTATTTAGAGATGTTTTGAAATATGGTTTTTATGATATGTTATTAAAAAGAGATACATATAGAATGATGTGTGATAAAATACATATGCATAAAGAAACAGTTAATTTTTTTATAGAAAGAATATGTATAATTATTAATCCTATTATACCTCATGTAACAGAACATATATGGACTTATATTCTTAAGAAAGATACATTTTTAATTAAGCAAAAATGGCCATCACCTGAAGAAACAAATTATTCTATAGTTATGCATAAGCAAAATAATAATTTATTGAATGTTGTAGAAATATTTAGAAAATCATACGATAAGGTAATAAATAAATGTAATAAGCAAAAGGTCGTCAAAGATAAAAATGTATCAAAGGAAAAGAAGAATCAGAATGATCCTATAATGATAATAAATAATGTTGAACAGAATAAAAAGAATAATGAAACAAATACTGAAGCAAAGAATACATCTTCTGTACATACTAAAAAAGAAAATAATAATGATAATCTGAAGTATAACATAAAAGATATAAACCACATTAATAATAATAATAATAATAATAGTAATAGTAATAATAGTAAAAATAATCAATATGATGTGAATAATGATATAGATGAAGATGATGAAGAAAGAGATGATGAAGAAGGAGCTAATTATTATAAAGAAGATGAAGAAGAAAGAATGAAATTTAAAGCAATCGTTTATGTAGCAAGAGAATATAATGATACTCAAAAAAAAATTATAGAGATATTAAATAATATAATTAATAATAGTAAAGATAAGAAATTACCTACAAATTATATAAATTTATTAGTTCAAAATACATATGTTAATAATTTATCAAAAAATGAAAAAAAAGATATACTAAGCTTTGCAACATTTCTAGTAAAAGATAATGTCACTTTAAATAATAATCAATATGAATTATCATTACCATATGATGAAATACAACTGATTAAAGATAATGTAGATTTCATAAAAAGAAGTCTGAACTTAGGAGATATACAAGTATTAGAAAATAAAAAAAAAAGTGAAATAGATAATACTGATATATATAAAATGTCGAATCCAGGAAATCCATCCATATATATATACAACACTGAAGGATAAAAGTATTATATATATATATATATATATATATATATATATATATATAATATTTTATTATATATATACTATATTATATATCAAGCATGTCATATATATATATATATATATATATATGCTATTTACAAATCATTAATAAATTTTGTAAAATAAAACCACATTTTTACACCATGTTTTAAAATAAATAAATTATTATATATATATATATATATATATATATATGTACATATGAATATTTTTATATATATCTTTCTTTTTATCAATCATTTAAAAAATAGGAACCACTCTTTTAATTCATCAAATTGTTTTAAAGACACCAAAAATATATATGTATACATATGTGTTATTGCATAATTTTTATATAAAATTATTTTCCTTCTTTTCTCTATTATGTCTTCTTATGTTTTATATAATTTTCAACACTTATGAATATATCATATTTTAATTAAAAAAAAATAAAAAAAAAAAAAAAAAAAAAAAAAAAGTATTTATAATTTTTATTTTATTTAAAAATATATACCATAAAATTTTTTGGATTATAACATATAACGAAAACACAAATTGTAAGAAATGAAATATTTTATATAATTAAAAGAATAAAATGTCCATTCGAATAAAAAATGAAATATATATATATAAATATATATATATATATATATTATTATATTAAAAATTAAAACAATTAAAATATATAATAATTTCAAAATATAAAAAAGGATATAAAAACATGTACACAAGTATTAACGAATAATTAATAAATAGTAAAAAGCCTACCACACACACATATATATATATATATATATAATATATATTTTTGTAGGTTTATTGTATTATATATACAATATTTTATTTATATACTTTAAAATTATATAATTGTTAATATATATATATATATATTTATATAATATATAATATATGGGAGTAGTATAAAAATCAATTAAACTTTATAAAATAAATGTACAATATCAAAACATATTTTTAATATTATTTATATTTTTTATATTAGTTAAATTATTTTTTAAAGACATATAATATGTAAATAGTTCATCATCATTTTCATCAAATATATTTATTTTTTTTTTTTGTTTTTTTTTTTGTTCTTTTTTTTGTTCTTTTTTTTGTTCTTCTTTTTCTTTTTGCATATCAAAAGAATAATTGTAATTCGAATCATTGTAATTTTCAAAATTCATCTTATTCTTGTGATTTAGAATATGTGCATTTTTTAATAAACTTGATATTATTTTATCTTCATATGTTGTCTCGTTGTGTAAATATTTTTCATTCACTTCATTACTTTTATATTGTTCTTCTTGTCTTTGTTGTAACGTATTTTTCTTTATAGCAGTAATAAAATTTTTAATTAAGTCAAAATTTTTCTTATCATACATTACATGCGATAAATATTTTTTATGTTTCTTCTCAGATGCTTTGATATTTTTTTTTTCTTGATATAAATTATTCATTTGTATATTCCTACTTGTTGACGTAATAATATTATAATTATCATTATTAACATTAACACACCCATGTATATCATTACAATTCCTTATGTTTAATATATTTATTATATCATTTTCTTTGTTATCAGTTTTTTTTCTTCTTTTTTTTTCTTCCTTTTGTAAAACATCTTTTGAATTGATTAATTCTTTGACTATTTGATATATCATTTTTTCTTTATTATTATTCATATCATGAGTACTTTCATATTTTCTAAATATACTTTCGTACATATTTATATTATTCAACAGAGAATTTATGTTGTTATTATAATTATTATTACAACTATTACAAGTATCTATACAATTATTTGTCCATATATCAGCAATGTTGTTATTATTATTATTATTGTTGTTATTATTATTATTATTGTTGTTATTATTATTGTTATTATTATTGTTATTATTATTGTTATTATTATTGCTATTATTATTGTTATTATTATTGTTATTATTATTGTTATTATTCTTATTATTATTATTATTGTTATTATTATTATTATTATTATTATTTTTATTATTATTATTATTTTTATTATTGTTATTGTTCTTATTATTATATGTATCATTTATAATATTATTATTGCTTACCATTTTGTTTTTCTTATTTTTCATATTATAATTGTAACTACTGCTCATACTATTCGATGAAGATCTTCTAATAGAACCTCCTGATGTATAAATTCTACTAAAGTCCTTATGATTTCTATTCATATATTCTCTAAACAACAGTTCCAAATATACCTTTTCTAAATGTTTATTATTATCAATTTTTATTTCCGTCATATCATCATTATAGTTTTCTTTTATGTCCAAAAAATTCTTGTCACTTTTTTTTTTAAATAACAAATTCAACATATCTGTGTTCTTTTTATTTTTTAATATATAAGAAATGTTGGTATCTTCATCCATCCCTTTTTTTTCATTATTATATAAAATATTAATTATATTATTATTATCATCATCATTATTGTCATTATTTCTAATGCATTCGTGCTTTTGTTTATAGATATTCCAAAAGGATCCACTACAAATATTATTATCTCTCCTTAAAATTTCGTCCTTAAATAATAAATGGTTCCTTCCCAAACTAGGACATGTAGATACGTTACTTATTTTTTTACATCTATTTTTATCTGCCACATTTTTTTTTAATTCCTCAGATGATTCAGATAATAAAAGTGAACACTTATCATAACAAGTAGATAAATTTTGAATATTATTATTTTTACAATTTTCGGATTCTTTATTATTTATATCAAGAAGTCTATTATATAATACAGCATATAACATCGAATCTTTAATATCTTTTTTTTTCTTCGTTTCTATTATAGTCTTAGTTTGACCACACACTGTATTATAATCTTCAATTTTATTTTCATTCTTATCTTTATTGATTTTCATATTGTTCATAATATTTTCCTTGTTTAATAATTCAATAAAATTATCATTAACATTTGAATATCTTATTTTATTCATATTATTATTTTTATTTTTGATATATATAGACTTTTTTAATTCTGTAAGAGAGTTATTTACTGCCTTCAGATTTTCTTTATTATATAAATGTTCTGAGTTTATCATATATAAATCATTTATATCATTTTTCATAGACAAAATATTTAATAAATCACAACTTGACAACATCTTATTATTCTTTTTTTTCATATGTTGTTTATTATTAATAATATTTTTATTACTCCCATAAACTATATTATCATTATCATTATTATTATCATTATTATTATTATTATTATTATTATTACTATTACTTTTAATATTATTTTCATCAGATAATATTAAATATTCTTTATTTTTTACATTCATATTATACATATGTTGTTCATTCATTTTGTTATTCAAACATATGTCTTTAGAAATAGTGTACATTTTGTCATCTAATGTTATATTATTCATATCCTCAATTACCTTAATATTATTACTGTTATCATTATTTTTGTATTTATTTTGTATAATATTTCCCTTGTTCATATTTCTTTTAAAGAATTTTAGAAACATCTCTTTTTGCTTACCAATGAAAAATGGAATACATTGTTCTGTTGACATATTATTATTATTCTCATCATTGGTATCATTATTTTTTTCATGATTTTTTAATTTCTTATTTATAATATAATCTTCCTTGTCACAACATAGAAGATCCATATTATTTTTTTTTTTTTTTTCTTCCTCTTCATTTGCTTTCCTTTTTTTCTTTCTTCCTCTCTTGTTGGTTGGTTTAAAATTATCATTATTATTATTATTATCATTATTATTATCATCATCATTATTAATATTATTATTATCATCATTATTAATATTATTATTATCATCATTATTAATATTATTATTATCATTATTATTATTATTATTATTATTATTATCATTATTATCATTATTATTATTATCATTATATTTAATGTCATCGTTGTGCACCCTATTCATACCAAAATCCTTTTCACAATTTTTCATTTCACTTTCATGATTACGAATAATATTTTTTATCTTATTTAATATATTAACATCCTTACAATTATTTATAACAAAATTGTTAATTTTATAAAGGCGTTCATAAAATTCTTCATTCTTCATATTTTTACTAAACCATTTTTTTAATTTTTCCTCATCTATTGACATGGCTTTTTTTCGTTTCTTTTCTTTAATTGAAAATTTTTGTTCTAACATAAGTTTTTCAAGTTCCTTCTTATCATCTGGAATATCTAAAGATAATTTCTTTTGTTTCTTAGTTGTTAAGAGTTCCTGTATTTTACTTTCGTCTATGTCACATATACTAAGTCGTGACCTTTTAGTCTTTTCAGCTATCTGTTTACCACATAAAATCCATCGTAATAAAAATAAAATTGATATCTTTTTACTATTCGAATATCCAAAATGTTTACAAGATATCGTTTTTAATCTCATACTACCTTTATATCTATATCGTACTCTAAATTCTTGATTATGCGGATGAAAGTGAGGTTGCCACATAGTATCTATTGCATCATAATTAATTTTCCTATTTTTTGGTTGTTTAGGTTTTTTCTTATTCATCATATCAACATTTTTTTTTGTATTATCATCTACATCATTTGTATTCCATATTTTATTATTTTGGTCTTCTCTAAATGTACATCGTTCTGACATCACTTCTTCTTCACTTGATTCTCCAAAGCAAAATAATATATTACTATTTTTAAACTGTTCATATTGTAATATATATTTATTTAAAAAGAAATTTATTTTAACATACGTTTTATTTAATGTAATATTAAGCTTAGATATATCCACATCTTCATTTTCAATTATATAATCTATATATTTCTGTACCTCCCTTATGGCATCTTCATCACCATCAAAATTATTACTAATCTTTGTATTATTATCATAATAACCATCCAAAGGAAAATCATTAAAATAGTTATTCTCTTTTATCTTATCAATACTAATATTATCATTCTCTTTATTTTTTATATGATAAATATTCGAAATGTTCACATCATTTATCTTTACTAATTTTTTTTCTCTTCCCTTTCCTATACTTTTATCTAATTGGCTACTTGACAATATTTCATCATATATCATATAATGTTCATTATTCTTCTCATATTTTGGAATGTTCTCTTCTTCGTTAACTTCCTTTATTTTGTTCAAATTACTCAAACAGCTATTTTCATATATTTCGGAAATGGAAATATTATGATTTGTTAAATTATTTGATATATCATTTGAATGGCTAGTTACGCTATTATTATTATTATTATGTTCATAATTTTTCTTTTTCATCAATTTTTTGATATTTTTCATTTTTAGTTTATTTATTATATTATTCTTATTTATACTATATATACTATTATATGACATATGTTCATCTCTATTTTGAAATAATATTTGAGATTTCCCTTGGTCTTTATTTTTGTCATTGACGTTTACGTCATCCTCTAATTTTTTGTCAAATATTGGTTCGGCGGACAATTCTACCTTGCCGTTCAGAATTTTTTTTTTAATTTTTTTTTTTTTTTTTTTTTTGCTTGATTGGTCATCAGAAATGAAGGAAAATGTTACACGTTTTGTATTTTGGCTAGATATACTAGGATAAGTGATAATATTATGATTACAAGAAGAATTAGCATTTTTATTATCACTATAATTATAATATTCATTTGTATATTTCTTAACATTTGTAATATTATCATCTCTAATATTATGTATTTGTTTCAGAGCATCATCACTATTTAATTCATCATGTTCATTATAATCAAATATATTATTCAAACTGTTATGTTGTTTCTTGTTATTTCTATAATTATATGTAGACAATTTTTTTTTTAAAGTATTAAACTGTGTTGTATTTTTTAATTTCCTACCATTAATATTATTGTAATTATTAATATTATTATTATTATTATTATTATATGTAGAAGAATTAGGATCCATATGAACTATATAATTCTTATAAAAATAAAACATTTTATGTAAAGACAAATTCGTACTTAACATTTTAATGTCAGGAAAAACATAGTTTGTATATTTATGTCGTGAGAAATGATATCTATATAATATTAATAAGAAATATTTTTTAAAATGATCCCTATTTATATTTTTTATATATTTATTATAATATATATTATATTTATTTTGTTTTTTATATAATACATTATTTTTTTTGTTAATATGATAACTATGATCATTTATATTATTTGTATAATTATTGAATTTATTATTTTCGATTGTATTATATATGTTCTGCAATTGTTTATTAACTACATTATAATAATTGTCATCATTTGTAAATTTTTCAATAAATTGTTTTGTATTACTAAGATTAGTATCAATTTTATTGATATATTTTTTATTCATTGACCTCTTTTGATGATTTATTGATTTTTTCATAATTACTTTTTTTAAATATGTTTTTTTTTTTAGATTTTTTAAATATATATATTTGTGCATAAATATAATATTAATAGTATCCTTTTGGTCACATGTGTTATTTTTATTATTATATGTATTGGATAGAAAAGATACCTTTTTTATAAAATTGGATTGATCGATATGTTTATTTCTTTTCGACATGTGTTTGTTCTGATATATATGATATTGGTAATGTGTACGTTTACCTTTATAATTATTATATGGATAATTTTTTTTTTTTTTAGTATTTTCAATAAGATCATTATTTTTATTATTATTTGTAAGATAAGTTATGTTATTGTTTAAATACTCCTTTTGCATATTCACACATTTATTATTCATATCATTATTATTATGATAATTCTTATGATAATTAATATTATTATCATTATTACAATTACGAATTACACAGGACATATCAACTGAATCTAAAATTTTGTCGTTTAAGGAATTCTCAGTATTTGTATTTGTACAAAAATTAGTCGATTTCATACGATTGTTTATATTATTATTACCATCATCATCATCATTATCATAATTATTATTATTTGAATATACATTTTTATTTATCGTTTCAACCTTTTCAATTATGTCAATATTATTTACATTATCTAAAGATATATCTTCATGATGAATCATGTTCACACGGTTAGCACCATTGTTAAATTTCTAGTAAAAGTTAAAAGATATGAAGAAAATAAAATGTAAATGAATAAATAAATAAATAAATAAATAAATAAATATATATATATATATATATATATATATATCATGGCCATACCTCAAATGTGGATAAATTCAGTATATGTTCCATTTGATAAGCTATTTTTATGTACAAAGATTTACAATTTCAATAAACAACATCGTATAAATATATATTTATACAATAAAAAAGTAATTCATGTAGCGAATTACTTTATTTTTATATATATATATATATTTAATTCATTCCAAGGAATAAAGATGAGAGCACAAAGAAAAAAAAAAAAAAAAAAGTCGTAGATTTATTTATATATCTATATATACATCCTATGTATATAAATCCAATAAAAATATAACACAAACATCAAAAAAAAAAATGAACATACTATATATATATATATATATGATATTATAACACATCACATATTATATCTTTAAAGAGCCTTAAAGAAAAAACACATATATACAAAAATAATCATACAAACATAAATATATAAATATATATATATATACATATAATTGTACCATAAAAATATTTAATAAATGGAAAAAAAAAAAAAAAATTAAAAGTAAAAATATGAAATATAAATATAAGAATTATACATATATGTATTTATTAAATGAATTAAAATTATATGATTATATATTAATTTTTCAAAAAAAAAAAAAAAAAAATAAATAAATAAAATAATATAATATAAAATAAGATAAAATAAAATAAAATATATAAATATAAGATATATTACATATTTTATTGTATTAATATCTCAATATATTTATATATATATATATATATATATATATATATATATATATATATATATATATATAATATATGTATATATAATAACCTCCTGTATATGTTCTTACACATTCATTGAAATGTATATTTTATTATTTTTATATGTGCACATATGATTCATGTATATATAGATAAAATAAACATGATATATTAATATAAGCAATGGCTCCTCAATCTATTGAAAAAATATATATGTTTATAGTAACAAAATTACATTAGTATAATTTATTTAAAAGCTCATATTTAATTATATATATATATAAATATAATACATTAAAATGAAATGAAAAAAAAAGAAAAGAAAGGAAAAATATATAAAAAAAAATATACATAATATTTATATATTATGGATATATATATGTATATATATTTTTACTGGTAATATATATTAAACATATATATATATATATATATATATATATATATATATATACATAGCATAAAGGTATATTACATAGAAATTAGGTTTTAATAGTTAACAAAATATATTTCTAACATAAATAAAATAATATAAAACATAGAAAAAACGTAAAATAAATTTTTATATAATACACTGATAAAATTATATAATTTGACATATATAATTAATGTAATATATATTTTAAATATATTTTAATATTATTAAAAGTTCTTATCATTATTAATTATAATATAATTTCATATATGTAAAATATTAAGTTTATTTATTTTATTATTACTTTATTTATTTTTTTCTTTCATATGGATAACACCTTATTATAATTAAATTATATATATATATATATATATATAATATTTATATATAATATATTTATATATTAAAAACTAATAATTAAGATGTTGTCATAAAAACACTATAAGTCTTAAAAAAATATTCTCATTATATTTTGTATAATATTTTTATTTATTTTTGTTTTTTTTATAAAACTAACTATTTAACATTTAGGCAAACATAATTTCATCTACAAAAAAAAAAAAATTCAATGTTCTTAAACGTACACTCCTTTTATATATATATATTAAAAATATTATTATTTATATTTAAGAGAAGAAAAAAAAAAAAAAAAAAAAACAAATAAATTATAAAGTTATATATATATATATATATATAGAATATGATAAAACAATCTGAGTTTATTTTTATACAAGGATAAAAAAAAAAAAAATAATAATAATAAATAATAATAAATAAATAAATATTATATATTAATTATTAGTATAAAAGTAAAATTATAACAAAAACAAAATAGGAAAAAAAAAAAAAAATAAAATAATTAATATATTTTATATTATACATATATATATATATATATATATATATACATTATAATTTTATGTTTTATTACATTGTATATATATTTGAGTTTTGTAATGATTTTACAATATTAATATA
Organism: Plasmodium blacklocki (nom. inval.); assembly: GCA_900097035.1. Lineage (NCBI taxonomy): Eukaryota > Apicomplexa > Aconoidasida > Haemosporida > Plasmodiidae > Plasmodium > Plasmodium blacklocki (nom. inval.). The sequence goes on from LT969555.1 coordinate 913,972, forward strand.
ATAATAATTATAACAAAAAAACAATGTTATTGAAATCTTATACATGTTATAAATATTTCTTTGAATGTTGCATGCTGTATTTTAATTACATAAATATAATTAAATAATTAAAAATATATATTATATATATATATAATATAGATAGATACATATATAAATTAAACATTATAATAAAATTAAATTACATTGAATTAAAACTAACGATAGAAAATAGTAACGTTAAATTATATCAATTTAAAAACAGGAAAAAGAAAAAAAAAAGAAAAAAAAAAAAAAAAAAAAAAAAAAAACAATCTTCATTATATGTTTATTAATATTTTTTAAACATTTCATAACAAAAATATTAATAATCGACAAAAAATATATATATATATATATATATATATATTATATATAATGTTATTGTATTATATTATTATATATATATTATATATATTTCTATATATTAATTAGATCTACAGAAAGAAAGAATGAAAAAAATAAAAATATAATAGTTATAATAGTTTTATTTATGCTTTTTCTTTATCATTTATATAAATTCAATGATCTTTATTAAGCATATTCTTATAATATATTATAACAACATTATATAAATATATTTATACAGATGTATAATACATATATTTTTCTATGTATTAATATTTTGTTCTTAAAAAAAAAAAAAAAAAAATATGATATTATATATAAAACCATTAAAAATTATATAAATATATTCATTTATTTATTACGTTCATGTAAAGCATTATAAACACAAAATGAAATTTAAAAAGCAAAAATATTAATTCATTAATAATTATATTAAGTTATATTAAAAATTCAAAAAAAAAAAAAATATATATAAATATATATATATATATATATATATATGTATATGTATGTATGTATTGAATAATATAGTAATATTACTTTTTAATCATCCATAAAAAAAAGTCTCTATACATAGATATATTATAAATATAACTCTTTTAAAACAAATATCACATTCTTACAATATTATATATTTCAATAATATATATATATATATATATATATATAAATTAATAACATAATTCTATTAAGCAGACAACTTCATCATATACATTCAAATACAAGAAAATGTAATTTATAAAATAAAATTTTTTGTGTACGTATATATAAATATATATATATATATATATATATATATATACAAATATATATTCATAAATTTCTTAAATAAGTATATGGTCTTAATCTAAAAAAAATAAAATAAATCATCTTGAATTATAGTTATTATGATAAAAACAAAAAATAAAAACAATGGTTATATATAAATATGATAAGAATATCTTATACTTTTTTTTTTTCTTTTTTTTTTTTTTTTCTGTTTCTTAAATCATTCTAATATATATACATTTATTCAATCTCATTAAGTACAGTAAAAAAAAGAAAAAAAATTTATATATATAAACAAAGATATATATGGTATTTATAAAATTATATGTATTTATTTGGATATCTTTACTTTTGATTATGTATTATTATCTACGTAGCATAATATATATATATATATATATATATATATGTACATATATATTTATCTTTTATATTGTGTGTTTAAATTATATTAAATGCAAAGAAAAGTTTAAAACAGTACAGAAACAAAATATAGGATATATATATAAAATGTTCTTTAAAAAAAAACAAAATGAAAAAATAAATAACAATATAAGTATATATATATATATATAATAAATTATATCCTATGCACACATGTTTTTTAAAATAAAACGATATCGTGAAAGGAAAAAAAAATCCTTATAGTAAGAAATTGTTGATTTAAACAAATAAAAAAAAGAATAAAGGAAATCATTATTCGACAAAAATAATAATAGTATTTCAAGACGTGCAATTTTATTATATAAAGAAATGAAATAATTAAAAAAATATATTATATATATCATTTATAAATATTACCCACTTGTATTATATATATATATATATATATATATATATATATATATATATATATATATATTTATATATTTATAATATTGCACTGTTATATACACAAAGAATTCTATCTATATCTTATAAGTTTACAATTTAATTAGCTTATCATTTATTTTTTTATTTCATAATTTTAATCTATCTATATATATACATATATTTTTTAGAATAATAATATATTTATATTTTATAGCTATTAATTTATTACATGCAAGATTAAAAGACAAGACAAAAGGAAAAAAACAATTCAGGGAGAATTTCATTTGTTTTTTTAAGATATAGTTTATAAATTTAAAATGGCACACACTAAAATATATAAGCGTAAGATATATTTATTATATTATTTATTTATTTTTTTATTTTTTTTTTGAATGCTTTTATCAATTATTCTATATAAAGAAATTTAATAGCAGTATTTAAATTATATATATATATATATATATATATATATATATATAGAGCTATTATATTAAATATATCAAGAAAAAAAAAAAAAAAAAAAAATTATAGGTAAATAAATAAATATATACATATATAATATATATATATATATATATATATATATATATATATATATATATATATAGAATAAAGATTTATACAAATTAATATATTTATGTCATACTCATAAACATATGGTATAACATGTTAAATAATCCTAGTTCTTATAATGATTTGCATATATATAATTTTTTTTTTTTTTTTTTACAGTAAATTTCTTTACTTTCTTATGTTAACTTTTTTATACGTTAATGAAGTTATATGATAAAGGAAAGGCTTGCTAATATCCACATTTTTTTTATTTCTTCACCCAGTATTTCATATGGTATTAAATATGATTTTTTTATTTATTTTATTTTTTATTTTCTTTTATCAAATTGAAGTTTTTCTTAAATCATGCACACTATTAAAAGAATAAAAATAAAAAAAAAAATAATAAAAAATAAAAATAAAAAAAATAAAAAATAAAAAATAAAATAAATAAATAAATTATGACTTGTTCAGGTCATTTATTTTATTATATATATATATATATATATTTATTTATTTATTTATTTATAATAATATGTTATATAAAATTCTTTTATGTTTAACTTTATATGTTTACTGTTAATTATGAGTGTGAATGAATATAAAATTGAAGGCGGAATTATAATTTTATATAAATAACAAATATATTTATATTATAAGTCATTAAAATAACATTTTATAATTAGCATGTTTGAATAATTATATAAGGGATTATTCAATCCTACTCATATATATATACAATCTTCTGTATATTTAATACTAAACATTTTATATTATTAACCTTAAAAAATTAGGAACTTGACAAATATTTATATATGTAAATATATAAATAAATAAATAAATATATATATATATATATATACATTATAGTTCTGTGTAAATATTTATGATTTAAAAAAATATTACGTAACAATTAAAGTTATTCTGTTTATAAACTATAAATGTATAAAAACATGTAGAAATCATTTCATGTATAAATATAGAAAGCATAAAATTGGTAAAATCATGTAATTATGAAATATGAATGTTATTGTTCCATAATAATTTCAAAAATAAAAATAAATAAAATATACAAATGAGTAAAATAAAGATATAGACTCAATGTATTTTGATCGATTGAGCAAAGTGAATGATTATAAATATATATATATATATATATATATTTATATATATTTATATATTTATTTATTTATTTATTTATATATTTATTAAAATTTTTCATTTTTATTGAGAAATATAAAATATAATGTTAAATGTTCCTAGCTAATGTTGGCAAGTTTTTATCTCCATATTTTGCTATTTGTCTTAATATTAAATCTCCTATAACTATAGAAGATGATGCTTCAATAACTGGTGGTAATCTTGGTAAAATACAGCAATCATGTCTACCATGAACTTTTAAGTTACACATGTTTCCATAAAAATCACTTGTTTCCTTTTCTATTTGTATTGATGATACAGGTTTGATAGCTGATCTGAAGACAATATTATTTCCTGTTGTTATTCCAGCTAAAACACCACCACAATTATTTGTTTTCGTAATTAATAATTTTTCTTCATTATTATTATAAGTGATATTGGAATCGATATTATTAAAATTCTTTTTATTTTTACTACACATGTATTCTTTTGTTGAATTTGATATTTGACCATGATTATTTTGTATTGTTGGATGATAAGACATATTTTTATTTTCATTTTCATTTTCATTTTTATTTTTATTTTTATTTTCATTTTTATTTTTATTTTTATTTTTATTTTCATTTTTATTTTCATTTTTATTTTCATTTTCATTTTTATTTTTATTTTCATTTTCATTTTCATCATCATACAATAAATGACTTTCTTTTCTGGTTGACATTTTTTCTACAGGTAAGAATATATCATTATGATCTGATCCAAACATATAGGTACCATTAAAACCACTCCCGAATTCTATTCCTTTCACTGCTGGAATAGATAAAATCATTTTGGCTAGCTCGGCTTCGAGTTTATCAAAAATGGGCTCTCCAATACCTATGGGAGGATTTTGTATAATGCATGTAGCAATACCGCCAACACTATCTCCTTTATTTTTTAGTTTCAAAATATAAGAACAAATTTGTACAGCAGTATATGGATGTGGGCATCTTGTTTGTAGATAAATCCATTCATGAGATTTTTCAGAAATAATAAATTTTTTATCATTATCATTAATATAATAGTTATGATTCTTATCAACTTGATTTATATTAGATTTATTATGGTTTATATTTAAATACGTGTAATCTATTGAAGGAGTAGTTAATATGTTTTTCTTATATTCATCCATTTCTATTATACAACCATTAATATCATATAATCTATTAAAATAATCCATAAATATTTTTTCGTTTTCATTGTATCTAACAGTTCCATAAGAATCTATTATATCTCTTGAGGGAGGATTTTTATTTTCCAATTCCTTGCTGACTTGTTCAGGTATCTTTATATTCCCAACGGAATATACATAACTAACAATAGAACAATTATAGGATTTATAAATCCATTGTTCTATACAAGTTCCAGCAGCAACCCTTGTGGCAGTTTCTCTTCCAGAGAATCTACTACTTCCACTTTTATTTTTAACATGATATTTCATAAAATAAGTATAATCCCCATGGCCTGGTCTAGGAATATTTATAAAAGAATTATAATGTTCTTTATTAATATCTTCATTGTAAATTAAAAATGTAATAGGTGTACCTAATGTTTTGTTTTCATCGAATCCAGAAAGTATAACAAGTTTATCTTTTTCATTTCTATTAGTAGTTAGTTTTGATTGGTTTGGCCTTCGTCTATCTAATTGTTTTTGTATTAAATCAAAACTTATTTCTATATTTGGAAGAAATCCATCTATCACACACCCAATAGCTTTCCCGTGACTTTCACCGTATGACGTTACTTTTAATAAAGTGCCATATGTGCTCATAATGTTTTTTTTTTTTTTTTTTTTTTTTTTTACAAAATAAAATACATTATATTATAATTGTGTTAGTACAAAGTATTCTTGATTATTATGTATCAAACGAAAAAATTAGATAAAAAAAATAAAAAATAAAAAATAAAAGTGTAAAATATAAAAATAAAGGAAAAGAAAAATTAAAAATTATCCATAAGTGCTCTTATATATATATATATATATATATATATATATATATGTAGTATCTATGATATAAATGCTCATATAAAATTAATAACATAAAAAAAAAAATAAAAAAATAAACATTTCTATAGATTACAATACATAAAATGTATCAAAATATTTTCTATATATAACAAAAATTTTCATAACCTATAAGAAAAAAAAATAAAAAGCACATATTATTTTCTTCATATTTATTGGATAATATTTAAAAAACTCTGAAGAAATTTTTTTTTTTTTTTTTTTTTTTTTTTTTTTTGGGGGGTCTTTATATATAAGGTATAAAAATTTTATAAACTTTATAAAAAAAAAGAAAAGGAATGAAAAAGTAATTAAAATGCATAGGAAAAAAAAAAAATTAAAAAAAATAAATATCTATATTTAATATATGAGGGTTTAAAAATATTAAATATAAGTTTGTTTGTATAGGTTGTGTATTTCTCAAATATATATATATATATATATATATATATATGCATATAATATATATTTATATATATATTTATTTATAGTAATGGCTTAAAGCTAACATTAATATTAAATTTTATTGGCATAGTTAAAAATATGAGTTTATTAAAAAAAAATTAAAATAAATACATTTGGGGGAAAAAAAATAATTATATATATAAACATATATATTTAATATATATATATATATATATATAAAGTATAATACAAAAATTGTTTGTTAAAAATTAATAAAAAAAAAAAAAAAAATATATATATATATATATATATATATATAGATATATAGATATATGAATAAAATATGTGTTTAAATAATACAAACACTATATCATTTTTTTAATTTATTTTTAAAAATTCCTCAAAAAAATTTAGTATATTATATATATATATATATATAATATATATATTATAATTTTACATAGGAATATTTTTAATTTTTAATTTTTAATTTTAAATCACTGTATGTCTTGCGTTATTTTATCAGGATCGATAATTAATTGAAAAGAATTATTAGTAACATTTTGGTTTATATTTTCATTTTCATTATTGTTAAAAATATTATTTGCTTGGTCTACTGATTGATTAATTGTTTGGAATTGATAATTATTATCTTGTTGATTTTGTGATATAGTTTGAATTATATTATTATTTTTAATTTGTTCATTTGATATAACATTTTCTGATTCTCTATTTTCAGTATCTAAAAGATTTTGTATATATTCATTTTCATTATATTCAATATTATTTTTATCTTTCTTCATTTCTGGTGGGGTTTTAGGCATACTATATGAAATCTGAGCTACTTTCTCCTTAAAATCGGTTTCCTCATTATTGTTATTATTATTGTTATTGTTATTATTGTTATTATTGTTATTATTATTATTATTTGTATTAACATTCTTATCAACAGTGTTAATTAATTTTTTATTTAGAAAATATCCATTTGTTCCTATTTCGGGTAGGTTCTATATAAAAAAAAAAAAAAAAATAAATAATATAAATAACACAATGAATTATATTATTATAATATATATATATTACATATATATAACTTTTTTTTTTTTTTTTTCCTTACAGTTGTGTCCACATGATCATGAGAATAATTACAATAATAATTGGTGCAATATATCCCTACAAAAAAAACAAAAAAAAAAAAAAAAAAACATACATATATATATACATACATATATACATACATACATACATAAATAAATATATATATATATATATATATATATATATATATATATATATATATATATATAATATTGTTTTACATATTTCTCGCGTTATTTCTTTTTTTTTTTTAATTTACCAAATTTACAGGGAACATTTGGATGTATATAAATACATTCAGACCCAAAGGCACAATAGGGCCAATTTCGACACTAAAAAAAAAATAAAAATAGATAAATGAAATCAATATAAATACAAACATATATTTAATATATATTTCTTTATATTTATTTCCATCCTTATTTTACATTTAATAAAATAAAACAAAACTTACATTTTCAACGGGATGAATGTAACGGCATTTATCTCCAAATTGACAATTTGGTAAATAAAGGCATTTCTTTTGTATCTGAAAAAAAGAAACAATCAAACACATATTTTGTACATAATATATAAATATATATATGTATATTTATATATGTATATATGTATATATTTATATATGTATATATTTATATATGTATATATTTATATATGTATATATTTATATATGTATATATTTATATATGTATATATTTATATGTGTATATATTTATATGTGTATCCATTATTTATAAAATATATTTACCTTTATTATGACGTTAGATGGGTCAACTACATTTTCTTGGTTAGCTACTAGCTGTTTTCCATCTTAAAAAAAAAAAAAATAAAATAATACATATAAACATATAATAAAATAGAACCATAATATATAAAACACATAATTACATAAAATAATTATTTCACATACACTATTTGTTTTTATTTTATTATATATATATATATATATGTATTTATATATGTTTTTTTTTTATTTTTTATTTTTTATTTTATTATTATTTTTTTTTTTTTTGTATTACCTTCATTCGTGTTTAAAGCATTATTATGCATATTATCATTCATATAATCATTTTGCATATTGTTAGAGACTTCTCCAATTGATTGTGCATTTGTAACATTGTGTGTGTCACTTTCACGTACAACATTAACATTTTGTTGAATCTGTTGTTGAGTTTTTATTTGTTTATCCATATTCGTAATGTTAGTATTAAAAATTTGCTGTTTATTACCTTTAGGTGTATAATACTGATGTGTATTCATATTATTTTCATTATATTCATTTTTATTATGTGTGTTGCTAAAAAATGTTTGTTGATTTCTAATATTATTATTATTATTATTTTGTTTTATAATATTTTGTGCGTTATTTATTTGTTCCTCCATAGGACAAGTACCAGGTACACTATTATTATTATTAATAATATTATTTTTTTGAAAACCATAATTATTATTATTTACATTATTATTAAATCTATTGGTATTCATAAAATTAACAGATGATGATACACTTGTATTATTAACATTCTGTAAGAATTTTATATTTTTTTGTTGTATATTGTTTTGATATCTTGAATTAACAAAATTATTGTTCATATTATTAGATATAAAATTGTTACTGTTATCCATCATGTTATTAGTACCCACTACATAATTTCCCTGATAAAAATTTGGCATATTGCTCATGTTGTAACTTGACATCTCTTGGGTACTCATCACTATAAAAAGTAAAAATAAAGGAATAAATAAATAATTCACACAAACATATATATATATATATATGTACATATTTTTTTGATAAATTTATAGGTCCAAATACATAATTTATATCATTTTATTGTTTACTTGTTGGAGGCTGCATGAATGGATTTGGATTATCCCCTACAAATCGAGGATTTGGTCTGAAGGAAAAGAAAAATGAATATAAATAAATAAATATATAAAAATATATATTACATCCTGATATAATTCATTTTTAGTCGCACATTATATAAAAATAAATATGAACATATATATATATATATATATATAAATATTATATACATATTGACATTTTTTACTTACTTTAAAACGGCTTTGTTTTTTTTTTCGCTGTTATTATATTCATCTGCACTATCGCTAATTCTTTTATATGTCATATCTGTAAAGAATAATAAAACGTAGGAATAAAAAATATTTTGTGCTTTAAAAAAAATATGGTTTATATATAATACAAAAAATTATAACACAAACATATATATATATATATATATATATATATATATATATATATATATATATATGTATATATGTATATATGTATTTACTTATTTATTTATTTATTTATTTATTACCTTTTATGTTTAGCACATTGTCGTTGGGTGTTTCATTTTTCTTTTCTTTCCTTTGTCCGTTTTCCACGTATATAACCCTACTAGGTGAAAACGATTGACTATGACTTCTTCCTAAGCGTCTATATTTGTCTCTCAATCTGAACATATCACTTTCTTTACCTCTGTCACTTCTTTTATTTCTTAATTTATTTTTATCATAATGAATTTTTCTAGTACTAGAACTGGAGGAACATGATCTCATACTCAAACCTCTCTTTTGTCTTCTCTTATTTCTATTTTTTGAGAAATACACATCGTCATTTGAATATTTACTGCTTGCAGGGCTCCTAGATCGTCGTCTTGTATCAGACAAATTTCTTTTATCAAAATCATCCTCCTAAAATAAAAAAAAAAAAAAAAAAAATAGGATAATATATAGTACGTATAGGTCTTATATTACTTCTACATATATATATATATATATATATATATATAAAGAGAGAGAGAGAGCAAACGATATTTGTTTTTTTTTTTTTTTGTTTTTTTTTTTTATATATTTTGATTTATATTTACCCCTCCTTTTTTGTTATGTGTACATGATAACCTATTTTTCGAATCTAAAAAAAAAAAAAAAACAAAAAAAAAATATATCAAGGTATTCATATATATATATACGTATATATATTTATATATTTAAATTTTATGGTTTATATATATATATATATATATTGCTGTAAATTCCCTTGGAATACCTCTGCTTCTATTAGATTTTGAATATTCATCATGTTGTTTTTCTCTAACACTTGATGATTTATTTGATTTATCATTTTTCAAATAAGTGTCGCCTTTCTTTTGTTTTTTTATATCACTCATAAGGCTCATTAACCAGTCTACAAAAACGGTGGTCTACACATACAAAAAAAAAAAAAAAAAATATATATATATATATATATATATATTAAATATATACACCCAATAATACATGTAGATGAAAAATAAAAAAAACATATATACATATAAATATATCCTTATTTCCCTTACGTGATCTCCTAAGAAATCCTTCAATTCATTGCACATAAACTCATTGCTACTTTTAGCGTTTCCGGCCATATGCCACACATATTCTGTCAATATATCAACTTCATACTCTCCTAACAATTCTCTTAATTTTTCTGTTATTATGGTTTGATATGCTTTTTGTTCCTCTTTACTTTTTGTTAACATTTTGTTCTTTACAAAAATGTATAATATATAATATGTAATTATATATTATAATTGGTAAAGATGAAACTATTATAAATAAATATTATTAAAATATATATATATATATATATATATATATATATGTTCTTTTTTTTTTTTTTTTTTTTTTTTTGACAGATTAATTAATTTGTAGTAGTTATTATATTCTATATTTATATCTATTCAGTTGATTTTTCTATAAGTCATATAAAAATATGGGAAATTCATTTCATCTTTTTTTTTTTTTTTTTGTTAATTTGATGTATATAATATTCTTTCTTATATTTTATGTTAATAATTAATTTGTTTTTTCTTTTGATAAACAAAAAAAAAAAAAAAAAAAGCAATCATATATATACAAATGTGATATATATATATATGTTGAATTTTAATTTGTTCCACCTCAAATGGTTTATCCCAAAGTAAAATATATCTATAAATTATTAAATATATTTTGATATATATATTATATATAGTAATGCTAATTTTTTTTTTTTTTTTTCTTCTTTAATTATTAACTCTTATATAAATATAAAAATGTATGAAATTGTATTTATTATAATTATATATATATTTATATATATATTATATATTATTTACAACTTTTAATTATTCATATTTGTTATATATAATAAGAGGCACATAATTTTTTATTACATTTAGCAAATAAATGAATAGAAATTATAATTTTTATTTAATGTTATAAAAATATAAAATACATACTATTTTAAAAATTTATATATTAGTAGATATATCAAGATCTTTAAATAAAGGAACTAATAATATACATATTATATATAAATAAATATATATATAATTATATTATATATATATATATGAAAAGTATTTTTCATAAAATAAAGAAAATAAAAATATAAAATATATTATTATATATATAATATAATTAATATAATATTATTAAGGCAAAAAAAAAAAAAAAAAAAAAAAAAAAGGAAAAAGGAATTGTGATAATACTATACAATAACAATAATAAAAATCAAAAAAGTAAAATCATATATTTATCTATATGTAATATATATATATATATATATATATAATATTACATTATATTAAAAAATAGGGGAAAAATATTATATTAGTATATACTATAATATAAATAACATATATTGTATTGAATTATATTATAGTTTATTTGCGCATATATATATATATATATATATATATATATATATATATTTTTTAACACGTATAAGGTCATATACATTTTTATATGTTTTTCATAATGTTTATTTTTACTATTATAAAATATATTATTATATATAATATATATATATATATATATATATATATATATATATATATATGTATACATATTTTATTTTTTTGTTCTTCTTTTTTTGGGTTTTTTTAATATAATACTATTATATTATAATACTTCATTTTATTTTATTTTATGTTATTTTATTTTCTTCTTATAAATATATATTTAGAAAAAAAAATTTATATAATATCTTTTTTTTTATGTTGTTATATTTTAATATTTATGATTAATATAAATTTCCTATAAAGGGGAATAGTCAGTCTCTACATTTAAACATTTGTCATATATATATATATATATTATTTATATTACAAAACTAAATGAAAGTACCATTTAAAATTTTTTGGTAAATATTATTTTCTCTATATATATAAATTTTTTTTTTTTTTTTTTTTTTGACATATATATGTATATATTTCATGTGTTCGACACTTTATATATTTGAAAAAATATATTGGTTTAAAAATATTTTTTTGAATTTTCCTTTATTAAAGGAATATTTATGCATGGTATATAATAATATATTTGTAATATATCAATATATATATATATATTTATATTTAATTATTTTGTTATACATTATTAGCAATGGGCCATTTTTGATGTCTATATTATTTATCTTGAAATAAAAAAAAATGTTAATTTAATATAAATAAAAATGATCCTGAGGAATATTATTTTTTTAAAAATGAAAAAGAATGAATTGATGAATTAATGAATTGATGATTTTATGAATGAACTAACAATTTTGTGAAGGAACTTATAATTTTATGAATGAGCTAATAATTTTATGAACGAACTAATGATTTTATGAATGAATTATTTTGAATGACTGTAAAAGTTTACATTATTGAAGTAGAAAGAGAAAGAAAATAAAAAAATAAAAATAAAATAATATCAAATATATAATAATTAATAAATGATAAAATAAATTAAAGTTTATATAAGAGAAGTTTTCTTTATATCATCCTATGTTCGTTGTCATATTATGAATAATTTATGTTCATATGAAAAAAAAAAAAAAAAAAAATATATATATATATATATATATATATATTTATTTATTTATTTATATATTTATATATGCTTTGTTTTGTTTTATTTCATATCATTTTATCATTTTATCATTTTATCATTTTATTATTTATTTTTATTTATTTTTTTTTTTTTTTGTTATTTTTATTGAATAACCTTAAATGAAAATTCATTTCGTCTTTATCCTGTCTATTTTAATAGGTGGAGTGTGTTGCATAAGTAAAAATGTTTCCTGTAGTTTAGCTAATCCTATGACAGCCCACTCAACATACCTATTTGTACATAATAAATACAAAAGAAATAAAAATTTTAAATTGAAAAATAATAAAGAAGAAAATAATTTTATTAATTTATATACTGTCAAGAATCCATTAAAATGTAAAGTTGTAGATAAAATTAATTTAGTAAGACCAAATTCACCTAATGAAGTTTATCATTTAGAAATAAATCATAGTGGTCTCTTTAAATATCTAGAAGGCCATAGTTGTGGTATTATACCTTATTATAATGAACATGATAATAAAACAAATAAGCAAACTAATAAAGATCAAAATATAATAAATACAACCAATCATACAGTTCATAATAATATCTCTCGTAATCATATTAAAAAACAACCTTGTGCTAGATTATATTCTATGTCATCTAGTAATAATACTGAGAATTTGTCCGTTGCTGTAAAAATACATAAGTATGAACAAACGGAAAATAACTCAAATATTACAAATTATGGTTATTGTTCAGGTTTTATAAAAAATTTAAAAATTAATGATGATATATATTTAACAGGGGCACATGGATATTTTAATTTACCAAATGATGCTATACAAAAAAATACCAATTTTATTTTTATTGCAACAGGAACAGGTATCTCTCCATATATTTCATTTTTAAAAAAATTATTTGCTTATGATAAAAATAATATATATAATACAAATAGTAACTATACTGGTCACATAACTATTTATTATGGAGTATATAATGAAGACTCGATTTTATATTTAAACGAACTTGAATATTTTCTAAAAATGTATCCTAACAATATAAATATACATTATGTTTTTTCTTATAAACAAAATTCCGATGCCACAAGTTTTTATGTGCAAGATGAAATATACAAAAGGAAAACAGAATTCTTAAATCTTTTCAATAATTATAAATGTGAATTATATATATGTGGTCATAAATCAATAAGATATAAAGTTATGGATATTTTGAAAAGTGATGAGCAATTTGATGAAAACAAAAAGAAAAGGGTGCACGTTGAGGTATACTAGTACAAAAAAAAAAAAAAATAAAATAAAAAGGTAATATTAAATCATATAATATGAAATGTAAGGAAATATTACAAACTGTTATATATTATACATAACTGTTAATATATATATATATATATATATACATTTATATATATCATGTGTGTGATGGTAAATATGTATTCTCACATAAAAATACACCATCATTTCATGAATATCGAAAGAATTTAATATTTTTTAAACATTAACTCTTTATAATGTCAATCTTTTTTTGTCCCTTTAAATACTGAAAAATAACTTAACAGTGAATTCGAAAAAAATTCAAAGCATACATTGCAGCAACAAAGGAATAAAACCAACACACTAATTATGTATATGATCCACCACATGGCATACGTAACTATAAAAAAAGGGGGGGGGGAAAATAGATAAATAAATAAATAAAAATATATATATATATATATATATATATATATATATATACTTATGTATATATTTATTTATGTATATGTTATTTCTTTCATTTTTCTTTAAAGTAAGGGCTTTTCTTACCAGGTGTATGATAAATCACATATTTGGATAGCCCTTTTCTAATTTGCTCTAAAATAAAAAAGAAAAAAAAAAAATATTATAATAGCTATCCAGCTAGCCAAAAATATAAAAACATAAAAAAAGTAAATATATATATATATATATATGTTTTATTTTATTTATTCATTTATTTATATTTTTTTGTTTACCGTCACATGGTGGGGGAACTTCCACCTTTTCGTTTCCCCAATTTAATATGGTTGCACTTTGCATATTTTTTTGTGTCCATCCATTATTACATTTGCAAATAATTCTGTTCAATTTTATAATAAATATGCAAGTTCCATTTAAACAAGGGTTTGTTTCAGGAAATGAGCAAGGATTATTTTCAATTTCGCAATTTTTTCCTTTGAAAAAATCTCCACACTCGCATTTATAGTATGGTTTATCATTAGTAGGTACACATTTTCCTTAAAAAAATAAAATAATAAAGTAAAAATCAAAATAATAAGTGCTTCTGTTTTGTTCACATACTAATATTTAAAAAAAATTATATATATATTATATTATTTCATTTAACATAATCATACCCGTCTTGCATAAAGCCATAGAACATGACTCATTCATACCATAAATATTACAATCCTTTTCACAAACATTCCATGTTTCTTTACAATCAATTCCTCCTTCATTATCATTACATAAACATAATTGCTTATTATTTTCTAATACGTAACAATCATGTTTACAATTATGTGGGTTTGCACAATCTTTACAAAAAGTAATATTATATTTTTCAAGATAATAAAAAATTAGTAATAGCCCTATAATCAATTGATGAAAACTAAACATAACGCATATCTCAAAATGTATAAAAGAAAAAAAAAATTGAACACAATAATATAATTTAATTAATATATATATATATATATATATATATATTCAGTATTAGTTATTTTTTAAGCAAGAATATTTAATCAAATATATATAATGTGTAAATTTTTTTTTTTTTTTTCATATTAATGTAAAAATTTATAATAATATAATGTGCTTTCTTTATATTTTATTTTTTATTCTTATGAAAAAAAAAAATATATGTCCATAATTTTTAATAAAATTGTTTAGAAAAATATTTAATAAGTCTAACAGTATCATGGGTTTTGCCCATATATATAAATATATATAATACATATATATATAATACATATATATATATATATATATATATTAATACTTCCTCTTTGATTTTTTTACCTTTTTTTTTTTTTTTTTTACAAAAATTTAATTCGAATCGTTCATTTTTTTTAAGAAATAATAATTTCCATTATGTTTTACACATTTTAAAAATTAATATTAAAGGTAACTCATTAATAATATTAATATATTCTTGAATATTTTATTTTTATCATCTACATATATTAACCATAAATATGTCATGAGTTATTCTTGCTATCCATTTTAAATTAATATATTCATATTTTTATGAGATATACAATAAGAAATATGTAAATTAAAAAATATTTATATATTAAAATAGGAGCCACATATATTTAATATAAATATTATTATTAATACAAGGAAACATTTATTTCAAGTTAAACTGTAGCAAAAATTAAAATTGCGAGGGAATTCATAAATATGTTAGAATATTACTAACCATATTATTTACTTAACGGTTCAAACATATATTATATATATATATATATATATATATATATATATATATTTTTCGAAATATGTTTTAATTAAGGATATAAAAAAACAATTACAAATTTAATAGTTATATATTCACAAATTTTTATTATTTTATTTATTTTAAATGTTGCTAAAGTTATATAATAATAAAGAAGCTTGATTTAATTTGTTAAGAAATAAAATATATATATATAGACAAGAATATAAAAAATAAAATTCCTTCATATATTTAAAATATATATGAAGCATTGACAATATATATTCAAATACAAATAAAAACATTAATATTATATTTTAATCAATAAAATAAAAATAAATTAATATGTATACATAAGAATATATAATTATCACATATAAATGTATATAAATAAGCTTCATTTTTTTTACACATTATTATATATAATAGATATATTTTATTTTCATATAATTAAAATAATCATTTTGATACATTATATTTAATGCGGAAAAAGAAAAAAAAAAAAAAAAAAAACAAATACATAAATAAATATATAAATTATATAAGATAATATATATGATTAGATGAATAATAAGTTATACACATATATATATGAATCAATATGTAAATTGTAAAAACATAAGAAGGTTAATTTGTTAATTTTTTTTTTTTTTAAACAAGTATACATATATGTACATATATATATATAGATATATATATATATATTTTTTTCTGTGTCTATATACAGTTTTGAATTTAAAATTTTTGAGATCTTAATTTGATGGATGGTAAAGGCCCATCTGATTCAGGCCATGAAACAGTTATGCCATTTTGAAAAAGTATAGGTTTATATTGTGGTATTGGTATGGTCATAATTGCTGAATTTCTATAATGCTCAATATTTGCTTTTAATCCTTGTACTCTTCCCCAAGTAACAGAACAGACTTTGTTACTTTTAAATGCATTTAATTTATAATTGTTAAAAAATTTGATAAACAGTTCAGCATAATATGGATGTATAAAATTAATAAAAGCATATCCAACATTACACTTATTTCTAAAATCAATTGGTAAATAAAAAAAATCATATAATCCTTTAAAATGTTCATTCATAACATCCATCAACATATTTTGTGTATATTTGTTTGGAATATTTCTAAGCATAACTGTTGTAAGAGTCTTACTCTTATTATTAATATTATTATTACAATTATTCATATTATTGTTATTATGATTATCCAAATCTTGGATATTTAGTATCGTACCAAGAGGTATTTCATCCTCACATTTGTAAACGGAACAATCAATATAATTATTTTTCTTATTATTAAAATTATCAAATTCATTTATAGTATTATCATTATTTGTTTTTTTATTAGTTTCATTATTCACCTTTTTATTGTTATCATTAGTTTTTTTATTGCTGTTCATATTATTTCTCAAATTTACCTGACTTGTGCAGGTGTTATTTAAAGAACCATTACATATAGAATAATTATGATTAAAATTAAAGTTAGTTAAATATGAATTATTATTAAAATTAATAGAATTATTTACATCATTAATTACAGATTTATTGTTAATTATATTATTTTTTTCATTATATATAATATTATTATTATTATCTTTAAAGGCATGATATTTCTTTATATTATCTGTTAACAAATCATTGTTTTCATTAATTATGGTATCATTATCTTTATCACTATCCTCATCAGAATTCATGTGTATAACAGTTGAAATTGTATTTAATTCAATTTCTTCATCTTTATTTTGTGGATGCATTATATTTAAGTCATTACATAATGTTGAATAATTTAATGTGTGCTTGTCATTATTAGTTTCCTTATTATTCACATTATTAATCTTTATATTTATATTATCTTTTTCTTCTTTTAATATTTTGTCCATATATTTCAATGTGCCTTCATTATTGTGTATATTGTGTAGTATATATGGAGATATATATGTATTTTTTACATGAATAATTCTAGTGCCTTTTACATTACTCATATTTATCTTTTCATCTACCTTATACATTTTGATAAAAAAAGGAAAAGGAAAAGAAAAAATATATATATATATAAATAAATAAATAAATATATATATATATATTAATGTAATATTTACAACACTTTTTGGTTATGTCTCTCCTCTATTGTTTATTTATTTTTTTTTATTTTTAAAATATTTTTTTATATCAATATAATTAGTCCAAAAAAAAATATATATATCATAATATTTATATATATATATATAATATATATATATATATATATATATATATACATATATATATATATGTATTATATAATTACATGTTTATTACTTTTTCCAAATATTTAAAAAAATATGAATTTCATATCCTTATGAAAAAAAAAAAAAAAAAATTTATGAAACAGCTTAAAAACGGGAATAAAAAAAAATATGTAAAATCTCAATTTTTTAGAATTATATATTTAATAATATTCCATCGATATTTAGCATACACATTAAATGTTAGAACATACAATTATACAAAATAAAAACACAAATAATTATAATCAATTATAATATTTAAAATATTTACATAACCTTATTTTTTTCTTATAAACATATCATTTAATATAATATATATAAATTTTATATATATATATATATATATATATATATATATATATATATAAAGGAATAAATAAATATTTAAAAAAAAAAAATATATAATATAATATAATATAAAAAATACGAAATGATTTTGTCACTTTTTTGTTCTTACACTGACGGTTCTTTTTTTTTTTTTATATATTATTTTTTAAAGTAGTACCATTTGAATCTAATTCATTGATTAAATATTCTTATATTCTTTCTCAATAATCAAAATAAATAACACAAAAACAAGAGAACTTGTATGTTTTTATGAAAAGAGAATATTTTCACACATGCAAATGTTATATATAATCACAAGATGCATCTACCATTTTTATTATAAAGATAATATTAAAATACTTTTTAAATGAAATTAAAATATTTTAATTAAAGTATTCTTTTTATAAATATAATAATATTAATACATATAATATATCAAAGAACAAATCCTATTATTCAAATTTGTATGTATTATTATAAATGATTTTTTTGTTGTGTACATATTAGTATGTACCTCTTATATGTTATCATAATTGTATTCCATATATCATTTTTATTTATTTTTTATAATTTTTAATTATATTTTTATTTCTAATTTATATAATTTTCCTTTATGAAAATAAACATAAATAATACGTATTTATTTATATTAATAAGAATAATTCAAAAAAGAAAAAAAAAAAAAAAAATGAAAGAAAAAAAGAAGAATATTCCTACAAATTGTTATTTTATAGAATTTAACTATACACACTCAAAAAAAAAAAAAAAAATAATAAAAAAAAATAAAATAAAATAAAAATTCTATAAAATA
>LT969555.1:938899-953899 GCA_900097035.1 Plasmodium blacklocki (nom. inval.)
TTATGTGGTGATCATGGTCATATTACTTTAGACTGTAAACTAGCGAAACAGTCATCAAATTATATTAATAAAAATGATCTAGAAAATTCAAATAACTTATCACAACCTATACATGCACATGTACATACACCTGCACCTCCCCCACCTCCACCACCTCCTCCAGTATATGATCCATTAACAAATACAACACAAGGATTTAATGGAATGTACAAAATGGATAAAATAAAAATGGATTTGGAATATGAAAAAATGATGAATGAATTAAATAGTGATCCTAATAAAGAAAACAAAAATGATGATATATATAAAAAATTAAATGAAAATACAATGGATAATATTGGAAATAAAAATGATATAATGAATATGAATAATGATAAATATAAAGTATCCAATGATACTAATATGATACAAACAAATAATAATAATAATAATAATAATATAAATGATATATATAATAATAATCAGATAAATGATAATAAGGAATTATATAAAAATGATTACGATTATAATTTAAATTATATAGAAACAAATAATAATTATATGAATAATTATCCTATTAATATAAATAAATTTAATCCATCAAGTCATCATAATATTAACAATCCTAATTTTATACCACTTCCACAAAATAATAATGAAAATCATTTTAATAACATGTTAAATTTTAATAATGTCAATAATATACCACTAACACCTCCTTTACCTATATTACCAAATTTTCTTAATCTACCATTTATTGATAATGACATTATGACAAATCCAGCTTTTGCATATCCAACCAAGACATCATTGTCTCTTGATCCATTATACATGCAGAATTATGCAAGTAATAAAATATGTATATATGTATATATACATATATATATATATATATATATATATATATATATATATATATATATATATATTTATTTATTTATTTATTTATTTATTTATTGTATAGTATGAATATTTTTTCTTTAATATAATTATTTGTATGTTTTTATTTTATTTAATTTTATTTTGCAGGTTGGGCACAAATGCCTATGAATTATGCAGAGCAGTTACTAGCCAATGCGCCCGCACCAGACACAAATCCTCCACCACTGCCATCGGACAGTGTATCTTTAAATAAAGAAGAGAATACAAACACAACATAAAAAAAAATAATAATAATAAATAAATGAATATGTATGTATGTATATATGTATGTATATATGTATGTATATATGTATGTATATATGTATGTATATATGTATGTATATATGTATGTATATATGTATGTATATATGTATGTATATATGTATGTATATATGTATGTATATATGTATGTATATATGTATGTATATATGTATGTATATATGTATGTATATATGTATGTATATATGTATTTATTTATTTATATATTTATTTATGTATATATTTATGAAGAAAAAAAAAAAAGTTTTTTTTTTTTTTTTTTTTTTTTTTTTTTAATATAAACATATTTATACCATTATATACACATATATCATAATTTTTATTCATTTGTACTTTTATAAAAAGCCCCTATATTATAAAAATATGTTTAATTATTCGAATGTTTATATTTGAACATTTTTGGCTTTTCACAAAATAAGTGTATATATTAATTTATTGTTTATTTTCATTTATTTATTTATTTATTTATTTTATTTTTACCCTTTGATTAACACACTTGTTTATTTTCGTTAAATGTGTGTGTTAGCATATGAATAATTTTCATAGAGACTTTATTTTTTTCGTTAGTTATTAAATTTATATTTTTATATATATCGGGGAATTTTGTATATAGCCAACAATACATATCCATAATTTCATAATATATTTCTAAAAGTTGAATATATTCATCTATATGTATTATATTATCATGATTATTATTTTGTGTGTTTATACTTTTTATTTCTCCTTCATTATGTTCCCATAATGATTGTATGTGTAAATGGTTGTCTATATCTATTTTTTTATTAAAATAAAAGCTATTAGTTGATATATCATAATTATTATTATAATAATTATTATTATTATTATTATCTATATAATTTATATTACTTATAACATTTTCATTTAAATATTCATCATATTGATTTATGAATTTATTATTTATATTATTATCCGTTTGAATATTTCCATATGATATACTATTATTTGTTGTACTGTTACTATTGGTTTCATTATTTAATAGATCTAAATATTTATTCCCATGTATATGAGAAAATATATTATTATTCACACATTGAAAAAAATCTACATAACCTAATATACTATGACACATACAAAATGTTTTTAATGTATTAAGAAGAATAATATTATTTATATTTATCGGACATAAGGAATACGTAAAGAGAATATTTTCTTGTAAATTAATATGTTCTAGCTCCTTTGTAATAATAATCATATTATTATAATTTTTTGTTAAAAAAAAATATTCATCATTTAACTTTACGTAATCAACTAATATTTTAAGTATTTCATGTAGTTTTATTTTTGAATTATATTCATATTCTAACGTTTTTCTTAACTCTTCAACTGTATGATAGTTTGGAAAAAAACCTGCCTTTGCTTGATAATTATTTGTAAAATTGCGTGTGAAAATAAAATCATCATAATCATTATCATCATTATTACTAACATTATTTTTATTATGTATATTTTTTATTATTCCTAGTTTTATCTTGTCTCTATTATATATATCATTGATTTCGTTACTTACATCTATTTGTACATCTTTCCTATTTCTTTCCTTTGTTATCATATGATATATATCTAATAATGTAGAATATTGGATATTCAATATATTATTTATATTGTGTAACTGATCCGAATGTGATTGACTTAATTCTTTTGCCCCTAATTGTATATCACCAGTTGATATATAATTCAGACTATTTATATATTTATGTTTAAATATAGTTTTTAATATATTGATATCATCTAAATGTACACATGTAATATATCCTATAGATTTATTTTCAGATGAAGGATTAAAACGACCTGCCCTACCAGCTATTTGTAAAAATTCAGAAATAGTTAAATATCTTAATACATCTCCATCAAATTTTTTTAAAGAATAAAAAATTATTCTTTTGATATTTATATTTAAACCCATACCTATTACATCTGTAGCTATTAAAACGGTTTCTTTTTTTTTTTTTTCATGATGTTTATATTTTTTAACACAATGAAAATATTTTCTCAATATATTTTTGTAATAAGAAATGGAATCATAATATTTGTTCATATTAGAATTATGCTTATATTTATTTAATTTCTGTTTGTAAGTATCTATTTTAATTTTATATTCTTCTATTTTTTTCTTATACAATAAATATACATTATGCTGATGGTGTTTTGAGTCTCTATGTCTCGTTTCATCAGTTTGACACATATGATTTTTACAACATTCATTGAACATATTTATTTGTTTTTTCTTCAAATTCGGTGGTAAGGAGCCATATATTACAAAAACTCTTTTATTGTATTTTTCTAATATTCTTTTTAGTAACATAATATTATTTCTTGAGAAGGTAATAATACAGTCACCTGTTTCTACATTTTCCAATGTTGTATTATATTCTTGTAATTGTAGAGAACCTAACCTTTCGAACTTCTTTATAATTAATTGATCATTAAAGATATCAGCCAAATTTTTTATTAAATCTATAATGTATTCACTACCACAAAGATATATGTCTTTGCAATTTAAATTCATAAGAACATTTGTCCATGCGTGTCCTCTTGATTCGTTATTTATCATTTGTATCTCATCAACAACGGCACAATCGTATTCTTTATTTAAAGGGGTCATCTCTATGGTGCATACAGTATGTGTAACATCATCATGGTGATAATTCTTACATTGATAATTATTACATTGATTATTATCACATTGATTATTATCACATTGATTATTATCACATTGATTATTATCACATTGATTATTATCACATTGATTATTATCACATTGATTATTATCACATTGATTAACATGATCATTTATAATATCATAATGTTGATTAACATGATTATTTATAATATTAACATGTTGATTATCATTATTATCTTTAATTATTATTTCCTGACCTGTTAATAAATTAACTTTTTTATTCATTCTTGTTAATTTGTAATATACTTCCCATGCTAATAATCTTAAAGGGGAACAATATAAGCCGTTTTTAGATGACACCAATTTTTGAAAAGCATGATATGTCTTTCCACTGTTAGGTGGTCCAACATACAAATGTATATTCCTTCCTTGTTTTTTATTTTTGTTCTTTATGTATAAGTTTATTTCTCTATAATCACATAATCTTTTTATGTGTTCATAAAACATCCATTGCTTATAATAATATTTTTTAATAAATATTAATAATATATTGATAATAATTTCATCAGACCTTTTTAATTTTTCTTTTGTTATATGTATATTGTGTTTATCGGAACAATAATTGTTATTATCATTATTATTATTATTATGTATTTGATTAGGTGGGGTAGTTGTATAATTTTGATTGGAATAATTATATAAATTTAATATGTTAAAATAATTATCTGTTTTTATTTTTTCATTATTATTTTTAACTTGTACATTTAAAAAATTGTCATCTTTGTTTTCTTCAATATCATTATTCATAAGGATACTATTTCTCAATTGGTCAGCATAACTTATATCATCTTTGATATAATTCAAGAAATGATTTCTTACATCCTTATCAAATAAAAAAAAAGAAGGAATATTATATGTATGTATAATACTACTAAGTATATTTTTATCATTCCCAATTCTTATCATGACATTTCTTATTTTAAGTATATCATTCTCATTTAAAGGAATATTACGTTGAACCCTTGCATATTCTTCATTTATTTGTTTTTTAAAATTATCATTCTTACCTTCTATATAATGACTAAACATAAACTTTTGTTTCTTTAATAATTCATAAATATTAAAAAAAAAAAAATCGTTTTTTTTTATAAACATTTATGATGATGGTATAATGTGTAGGCCGTATTAGGTTTGGCAATCTTATGATAAATAAATAAATAAAAAAAAAAAAAATAAAATAAATATATATATATATATATATAGAGAGAGAGATTGAAAGAGAGGATTATATGTTAATATTTATGTTTAAATATTTTTATATATCTTAATATATATATATATATATATATTTATTTATATTTTATTTTAATATTTCGAATTATATAAATGATCTCATACTATAATAAATATACAACAAATGATTAATGCTTCCAATAAAGAAATTTCTCATATTTTAAAATATTTTATATAATGAAAAAAAAAAATAATAATAAAATAAAATAATAATATAGGATGATGGTGATATTATATATAAAAATATGAATATAATTTATATAATATATATATTATTTATTATTAAAAATTTTTGCAGCCTTATTGGACTCTAACTTATAAGTGTTAAAATTTTAATACTTAAATAATTCAAAATAATAATTATTATACATATTTAAAGATCTTATAAAAATATATTAAAACTTTAAAGTTAAAAAACTAAAAAATTTATATTAAAAACATTGAAATAAATAAAAATATCATACATACATATTTTATTATAATGTATGTATATTAAATAATAAAAAATAAAATGCTAAAAATACTTGGAAACAAAAACTTAAAAATATAAAATAGGGATATTATTAATATAAATTCCAATATATATAATTATATATATATATATATATATATATATATATATAATCAATTTTATGATATAATATTAATATCATAATATTGAAAAAATAAAATAAAAAATAAAAGGTATAAAATAATATAATATATGATATGGATACATTTTATTTTGAATATTTCCCTCGTGGAAAAAAAAAAAAAAAAAAAAAAAGAAAACATATATGTAAAATATATACATATATACATATATATATATATATATATATACATATATATATTTGCACAATATCATATATCATTCTACGACCTTTATTTTTTTGAGCGACTTATACATTTCATATGCTGTTGGTCTATCCTCTGGTTGAAAACTAAAACACTTTTGCAAACATTTTTTTATCGAGTTTGGCAAGAAGTTGGGTACATGAGGTGTTCTTTTATTAATCAGCAATTCATGTCTGATCTTAACATTTTTTGTTAAATTATAATAAGGATATTTACTTGAAAATATTTCAACAATACAACATGCTGCGCTCCATATATCAATTTTTTCTGTAACTTCAGTTGTACAACTAAAAGTTTCAGGTGCCATATATCTGTAGGATCCAAAATTACTATAAAGTTTTGTATTTTTAAATCTCGCTTTACCAAAATCACACATTACTAAATTCATATCATCATCTATTAATATGTTTGATGTTTTTATATCTCCATTTATTATAGGTGGATTGTGTGCATGTAACTCATGTACTATACATGATATTTGTATTGCCCATTCTAATCTTTGCTTTTTATGTATTTTATTTTTATTTTTTAAAAAATTAAATAGATTTCCTTTTGCATAATATTCTAATAATAACATTAACTTATTTGATTTTATACATATACCATAAAATGTACATATATTTGGACGTTGTATATTTTTATATATTTCTATTTCTCTTAAGAAATTTTTTAGATTTTTACTATCTTTTAAATCATGTATTTTTATAGCAACTGGTGTTTTCATATAAATTATTTCTTCACTATCATGATGAGTAGTACTATGATTATCATCGAATTTATTATGATTCGTGTTTTCTTTATTTTCTTTTTTTTTTATATTTTTTTTGATATTATTCTTTGTACATTTGTTATTATCCCCATCATGAACATCATCATCATCATCATCAATATCATCATTATCAACATGAACATCATCACCATCATGATCGTTATGATTAATGTGATTTTTATTTTTTTTCTTATTTTTGTTCATATGATCTTCCATCTTTTTACCTTTACTTTTATTTTTACTTTTACTTTTAATTTGTTCATTTTCATTTCCTTTTTCTTTTTTCTTCTTTTTCTTCTTATCATTTTTATTATTATTTTCCTTTTTTTTCATTTTCCCTTTGAGTTCTATTTTTGCACTACATTCTGGAGATATCATATGCGGTTGTTGTTCTTCCTTGTCATTAATTTTTGGAGAATAGGTATATTCCTTTTCGTTAATAATATATTCTTTTGAAATATTTTTATTATTCTTTGAAAGGTTTAAAAGCATAGTTGTCTTAGATTCGTCTGAATTATTTGTGTTTATAAGGGTACTACTAATAAGGCAATTACTTGAATTAATTTTTCCTTTGTTATCTATTTTTTCTACGACTTTTTTTGGTATCATAGAATGATGATCATCTGTTCCATACATATGGATATTCAAAAAATTATCATGATTTATATTATGACCATTAATATTATTATTATTATCATTTTGATTACCACTTTTATTATGTCCCTCAACTCCACAATTAATAATATTATTATTAATAATATTAATATTAATATTAATATTATTTTTATTATTATTATTATTAATATTATTATTATTATTATCATTATTATTATTATTATTATTATTATTATCATTATTTTTATTATTATTATCATTATTTTTATTATTATTATCATTATTGTTGTTGTGGTATTTATTCATATTGTCCTTTTCATTCATATAATTTATATTAGTTGGGAATCCTTTCTTTTTATCATCCGTATCAGTAACTTGACAATTACACATTATATAATTGTCCATATGATTTGGAACATTTTGAATATTACTGTCGTTAATAATTAAGTTATAATTCATATGATTATTGTATTTATTATGATACATATTGTTATTTATATTATCGCTTTTTTCGACACTACATGGAGATACCAATATATTGTTAAAGGACTCATTCGAAGACTTTATATTAGAAGATACAATACAACTAGGATCATTCTTATTATATATAATATTATTCTCAATTACTATATTATTTATTATATTATGATCTTCCATATTACATGCGCAATTTCCATTAGGTTGTTTGTGATACTTTTTTCTTAAATTAAATAGAAATTTTAAAAATCCAAATATAAGTGCATGCAATAAATTATTTATACTCATTTTACTAAAAGGAATAATAGCTAGCTTGTTTAATCCATTTTTATGTTTATCTATTTCGTTCTTTAAAATAGATGAATTATTTACAATTTTTTCATTATTTAATACATTAAAGACAGTGAAATTTTTAAACTTTAATAATTCTTTATGTTCATCAATAAATATTATTTTAAATATACATTTATCACTATAATAATGAAATATATTTTTATTATCAAATATATATAAACTCTCTTTAGTTAAACCATATGTTATTATATTTTTACTATTTACATATAAAAATCCATAATTATTTTTATATACAATATTATTATGATATACATCTAATAATAAATATGACATAATTTCTTCATGGTGCTTTTTTTCTAAATCTTTATTTATACTCTTCATCTTATATATTATTTTATCTAATT
This sequence comes from Plasmodium blacklocki (nom. inval.), assembly GCA_900097035.1. Taxonomy (NCBI): domain Eukaryota; phylum Apicomplexa; class Aconoidasida; order Haemosporida; family Plasmodiidae; genus Plasmodium; species Plasmodium blacklocki (nom. inval.). Next base: position 947,412 of record LT969555.1, read on the forward strand.
CATTAAAAAATTCATTCTTATCAATAATTATTTTGTCACTCTTTTTATCTGAATAAATATATTTTATCATTTTCTTTTTCAATCGTCTTATTTCATTAAACTGTGATGAACAACATTGACTATTCTTATTATTACAACATTCATCTTTTAAAGAACCACAACAACAATTGTTTATTTTTTCTTTATTCCCATTACAATAATCTTCATCTTCATCATTCTGCTGATTTACAATATATTGTTGAATATTAGATTTTTGAATATAACTTGATGACTCTGCAACGTTATTACTCTTCTTTTCATCTTTATAATAATAATGTTCTTTATCTAAAACATTAGGATCATTTGTTTGGATGCAAAGACCCTTACTGTTTATATCACTGAATCTATTTAAATGTAGTAGACTACTCAGTACGTTATTATCTCCCCCTAAGTTATTACTACCATTAGTATGGTTCTGATTATTATTATTATTAGAAAAATAACACATATTACTGGTTAATACATTATTTGTTGCCATACTTATACTTTTATTATCATTTGGTATACCCATATCTTTCTTTCCTGTTCTTAACATATGATCATACATACAATTATCACCATATGTAGATAAATTAAAATTATATTTTTCTTTATCATCTAATTTATCAACACAATCTTCATTCTGGTCTATTTTATAATTCAATGAATCAAAAAACCTTTCAATCAACTGATTCCTTAAATAACATAATTTTTTATTGCTCTTTGTACATTTTGATGTGTCATTATTGTGACACTTTTTTTTCTTCTTTATACTACAATTGTTTTCATCTTTTACATCTATTTCTTTAACATTCTTCTCTCCATTCTTATCAAACTCATCACAATAAACACTGTTAGGGTTTCTATAAAATAGATTGTTATTATTATTTATATTATCATTCATGTTATTGTTCATGTCACTGTTCATATTATTATTGTTCATATTATTATTGTTCATATTATTATTGTTCATATTATTATTGTTCATATTATTGTTCATATTATTATTGTTCATATTATTATTGTTCATATTATTATTGTTCATATTATTATTGTTCATATTATTGTTCATATTATTATTGTTCAAATTATTATTGTTCATATTATTATTGTTCATATTATTATTGTTCATGTTGCTGTTCATGTCATTCTTATTATTGTTAATGCTGAAAAATTCATTGTCATCTCCAGCATCTCTTATGTATTTCCCTTCACACAGGTTTTTAATATAATCTTCGTCATACTCATTTTTTATTTTATTTTGTGCACACTTTTTATTTGGACTGTCGATGGGTAAGTTAAAAGGGTTATCGGTTTGGTTATCATTATTATGGTCATCCTTATCGTCATCTTCGTCGTCATCATCATCGTCATCTTCGTCGTCATCGTCATCGTCATCTTCGTCGTCATCGTCATCGTCATCATCTTCATCATCTTCATCATCATCATCATCTTCATCATCATCTTCATCATCATCTTCATCATCATCATCATCATCATCTTCATCATCATCTTCATCATCGTCATCATAATTTTCTTCCTTCATTTTTTCCTTCCTTTTACACTGTGAATCACCCCTCTCGTCAGTTCCCACATCCTCAGTTGACAACATATCATTTCTCTTAACCTTCCTTATCAAGCTTCCCTTATACACAACACCAAAACCACCTTTGGATAAGTAGGAACTTATTTTGATATTATCATAATGTATCAATAAAGAATCGCTTATATATAAAGAGCATATGTTCGTATTTGTCATAAAAATAATCTTTGAAATGTTGGTAAAGACATTCTTATTTCTTAAAGGATAATACAATTTAATTCTTTTAACTATGACATCATTTTCTCCTAAATGAATTAAAGGGAAATTTAACATTCTTTCTTTTTCTAAGCTCCTTCTATATATTTTAATATTTGTATTTTCTTTGGTTCTAAAAATATTTTTTTCTTCATCATATATAACGTTTTCATTATTATAACAATTTTCTTTATAATAAGAAGAAGTATTATTGTTATTTACGTCATCTACGTTATTACTTGGAACCTCAATAGAATCTCTCTTTTTCTTTTCACTATCCGAGATATTTACTACATTATGTACATCATCAACATAAATATTTTTTTTGCATTCATTATTTTTATCATTATCCATTATATCTATAAAGCTATTACTATTCTTAATTTTTCTATTTAATATTATAATATTATCTTTATTTTTTTTTTCGTTCATTATATTTAAAGGTATCTGTGAATTTGCATGTGCATGTGCATGTACATGTACATGTTCTCTAGTAAATATAGAACTATTGTTGCTATTATTTCCTTTAATTAAGTTATCATTACATTCAATACATACATTTTTTTGGTTGATTTTAAATAATGCGTCTTTATTAAAATCTTTGTTATTTTTATAGTCTTCCATATTTTTTTCATCACTTGTAATTCTCATGCATTTCTTTATGTATTTATGATTATTATCCTTATCTTCGATATGTTCTTTTCTAACATGAGGGTTATTCCTTGATCCATTGTTTGGGTCACCAAAAATATCATTATGTATATAGTTTTTATAATAAGCAGAGATATTATTCGTACAATTTATATTATTCACATTATTATTGTTGTCGTTTTGGTATATCATATGTGTTATTAAATTATTTCTGGAATGATGATCTGTGGAGTTATATGATACCTCTAGTTTATTATGTTCTTCATATATATCATCTTCTTTAATTCCTTTAAGATCTTGTCGATATAAATATTTTGATGTGCTTATATTATTATTATTAGATGTATTAGGATTGAAATTATTATTAATACTATTGCTTTGATATATATTCATGTTTCTATTAGGTTCGTCCTTATATTCTTTATAAGCAGATAATTTTTCATATTGCTCTTGCTCATATTTTTTTATCTTTCTATCCATATGGTCTTCAAGAGGGCGATGATGTGTTAAATATTTATTTTTTGTTTCGATCATCATAAGACTGTTTCTATCATTTACTAGAAAATATTTTTTTACACCTGCGTTTATGATATTTGTTTCGTTATTTGTTTTATTATGATTGTTATTAATAGATAATGTATTTAAATAATGACCATTCAAATTATTAAATGTTAAATTATTATTATTATTATTATTATTATTATTAGTATTATTATTATTATTATTAGTATTAGTATTGTTGTTCATATTGTTACATATTATATTATTATTAAAGTTCATATTATTATTATTATAATGGATGTTCATATGATTTTCTTTTCTTTCTAAATAACTTAAACATTTTTCTTCTTGATCTAATCCTTTTCTTTTTTCAAAAATAATTTCTGTATTTTTTTTTTCATCAAATATATTTACGAATGTTATTTTATTATTTATATTATTATTATGTACATCTTCTTTTCTCTTCATTAATAATTCTTGTTCTTTTTTTTTATTTTTTTCAGAAAAACCATATATATGATCGTAGTTGTTCATATTATTTTGTGTCATATTTTGATTTGCTCTGATATTATTACTACTGGATATATTTTTATATTTGTCTAAATCTTTTAAATGAAGATTATATTTTTCTTCTTTTTCGTAATCAGACTTTTCTCTCTTAATATTATATATCTTATTTCTGATTTCCATAAAATTATCTAATATGATGTTTTTATTATTTTTATTATTATTATTATTTATGATTTTTTCCCCTACAAGATTCTTTATACAATGTACCCCTTGAGTGTTATTAAAAGTGTTTATTTTATTGGACAATAATAAATTCTTTCTATTAATATTATTATTATGGTTATTATTATGGTTATTATTATGGTTATTATTACTGTTATTATTATTGTTATTATTATTGTTATTATTATTGTTATTATTATTGTTGTTGTTGTAACTGCTAATATTAATTATCTTATGATCATTCAAACCACAAGTTATATATTTACCAATATTACTACTAATAAAATTATTACTTGTACTAATATTATTATTTTTATTTATATTGTTGTTTTCAATATTATTCATACAATTATTATTTCTAATATTTGCTTTTATACTAGACTTAATCTCTTTATTTGAAAATAACAAGCTGGAATTATGATCACCCACAAATTCATCAATTTCAAGATTTTCTAAAAGCTTAATATGACTTGCATAATATTTATCGTTTTTATGTTCATGGATGTTTTCATTATTACAACTTTTAAAACTTAATGTTCTTGTATATGTATTAATATTATTATTTTTGTCATTAAACAATAAATTGTTATTTATATATACAAGATTAAAATTCTTATCTTCTTCACATGGACTTTTCTTATTATTTAAATATTCGTTATTAAATTCTTTTTCTTTTATTATTTTATTATTATTTCCTAATGTATTCATATGTAAACTGATACTACTACTGATACTACTACTACTACTGCTATTACAGCTATTACTATTATTATTTAATATGTTGATATTGTTTGTATATTTATTATATAATAAATTATTATTTATTGAACTACTTCTTAATATATTGTTATTATTACTACTACTACTATTGGGCTTGTTATTAATATTACCTATATTACTATTATTACTTATATAATAATAATTATTATGTGTATTATTATGTATATTATTATGTATATTATTATGTGTATTATTATGTGTATTATTATGTATATTATTATGTATATTATTATGTATATTGTTATGTATAATATTATGTATATTTTTTGAATTATTATTATTATTATTATTATTCATTTCAACATCATTTTTTGGAATCCTAAATGGATTAGCCATTAAAAAAAATTAATTTTTTTATTTAAAAAAATAAAAAAAAATGTGTTTTATACTACTAATATATATAATATATATATATATATATATATATAATATTTTATTTTCTTGAGCACATTAATATATACTTATAAATATATATCACAACAATTTGTTAATTTTCTTTATTTTTTTTTTTTTTTTTTTTTTTAATTTTTTATTATTTTTATTATTTTTATTTTTTTTTTTTTTTTTTTTTACCTTTTCATATATATAATAACACATTAAAATATATATTCATATGATAATTTCTATATGTTAGAAATAAAATGTAATATTAAAAAAAAAAAAAAAACACACATATAAATTAATATATATATATATATATATATATATATATATATATATATATAAACATCTATGTATGTATATTCCTATATATATTTAAAAAAATATATTTTAATATTAAATTTTTTTATGTAACTAAATCAACAACAAAAATTTTATAATTATTTTAATTACAATAAAATTACATATAAAAAAAAACAACATATACACAAAAAAAAAAAAAAAAAAAAAAAAAATTAAAAACTAAAATATATTAAAATAAACAAAACATAACAAAATAAAATTATAAATTATAATATAAGAAATATTTCTATTTAACAAATATTACATATTTACAATAGATACGTTCATGATACTAATTATATATATCTAACATATGTATATAAAAACAAGTTCAAAAATAAAAAAAAAAAGGTATACACACTTCTTAATGTCAACACATTAATATATACAAATATATATATTTTTTAGGAACATATAAATATTTTTTAAGAATCTATATGTGTATTATGAAAGAAATATATCTACATATATATATACATATCTGTGTATAATATAATATTATTATTTTAATTAATTTGGATTTCTAAGAATATACATATATATAATATGATAATATTATACATAAACATATAAAATATATATATAATATATATTTTTTTAATAAACACTATAAAAACAATATATCTTTTTTTCTAATGTGATATGTCAAACATATTTATAATAACTAAAAAAAAAAAAAAAAAAAAAAAAAAAAAAATAAAACTTAAATAAAAACAATTATTTAGGTATTTTTAATTATAATAAATATTATCACAATAAATAAATATAAATATATATATATATATATATATTAAAAACTAAACATTGAAAAATAGCTATAAAATAAATAATCATAAATACTTTATATTTACATCTATATATATCCATATATATTATATATTAAAATATAAAGCAAGAGTTATTAATATATATATAATATAATACGATGGGCTTATAAAATATTATTATATATATAATTTTTTTTTTTTTTCTTTTTTTCATATATAAAAATATAAATGTATAATATTATTATATAATATTAAAAAAGCATAAACACTTATTATCATCCACTACCTTTTTTTTTTTTTTTTCATTTCATACATAAAAAAAAAATAAAAATATATAAATATATTTTATTATTTTTTCTTCTCAATTGAGATAGATATTTTTTCAAAATAAAATAATAAAATATTATAAGAAACTAAAGCAAAATTTAAACTTATAAAAAAAAAAAAATATATCAATATCGAAAAAAATCAATTTTTCATAATATAGAATTTTAAAAAATACTATTTTAAAAATAAAA
>LT969555.1:956399-976399 GCA_900097035.1 Plasmodium blacklocki (nom. inval.)
TTATTTTATAATATTATTAAAATATTTTTCTTTACAATACGGTGTTTCATTTTAATACCAAAAAAATATACATATATATAAAATATTTATATATATATATAATATTATATATGTTTTTTTTTTAAAAATAAGCCTTAAATTTTTTCTTTTTTTTAATACTTGAATTTATGGTGTTATTACGCAATGAAAGGAGGCTGAAAACCATTATATACTAATTTTTTTTTTTTTTAAATATAAATTACCATAAAAAAAAAAAAAAAAAAAAAAAAAAAGCTTTATATATATATATATAATGGTGTTAAAATATATAGTAATAATGAACACTAGGGCATTATTTCATTTTATATATTTTTTATTTCTTATCTTTTTTATTGTACAAAAAGTATATAATAATATAAATAAGAAAAAAAAAAAAAAAAAAAAAAAAAAAAAACATGCTTAATTTTAAAACATTTTTATATTTAGTAAATTTGATTTTAGTTTTATGAATCACTCCCTTTAATTTTTGTTTGTTATGTTTTTTTATTGACTCTTAATTTTTTGTGGTGTGTTCACAAAATATTTATTTATAAATATTATATTCTTCTTACACTCCAATATTTAATTAATATTATATATATTTCATTATTATAAATGTATAATATGTATTCTAAAAAACACATAAGTTATTACTCTTAATATAAGTATGTAAATGTTTTGTATGTCCTATGTGTTATCATTAAAAAACGTATATTAACCAAATGAACATATACATATATATATATATATATATAATTATATGATCCATATATGTATCTATATTTTTGGCTGTATATATATATATTTTTTTTATATGACTTTTCTAGCCAAATTTTCCATTTATTAAAAAAAAAAAAAAAAAAAAAATACAGCCAAAATTATAGGAAATCATGAGATTAAGAGAAATAAAAGGTATATATATTATTTTTCATGCCATATAAATAAGGTAATCTTTTGATTAGGTTGCAACATTGTAATATCATATCAGTATATAAATATAAATAAATAAATATATATATATATTATTCTTGTTTTCTTTATTTTTTTAATTATTTAAAAATTTTTAGTGCGAAAAATGTATTACATCTAAATATAAATGTATATTATAAAGGTCATCTTTTTTATAATACATAAGAATTTTTATGTACTCATATAATATTTCATATTGAAAAAGGAAAACATAAAATTATAAGACATCCTTTAACGTTTAATAAAAAAAAAAAAAAAAAAAAAAAAAAAAAATCGAATAAACGAAATATATACATAATATATATATATATATTAAAAATACAATTCTGTGAAATATTACAGATATATAAATATTTGTATAATAATATTTTAAAAGTAATATATAAATAGTGACCCATCTGTATTCATTTACACCAAAAAAAAAAAAATAAATAAAATAAATAAATAAAATAAAATAACATAGTAAATGTAATAAATATTAATATATTTTCCATTATATATAGAAAAACCATTAGTTTCATTATATTACATAATATTAGGAGACTTAAACATTTCAATGAAATATTATGTATATAAATACGTAAGAAAGAAAACTCACTTTAATATTTCATCTTAATTTTTTATTTATTTTTATGAGTACGATAATATGTCTTCAAAGTAAAAATAATAAATAAATAAATATATATATATATATATATGTACAAAAAGATATGTATAACTTTTTCTTTTTTTTTCTTTAAGTAATAAATATAAATAAAATTTAATACTATCATACAAATTAAAAAGAACTATATATATAAATATATATATATATATATATATATATAATTGTAATAAATAAACATAATATATACCTCATATGTATTTTATTTTAGAATTAATGAAGTTATTAATTATTTTTATCAACTTGTAAATATTAAAAAAAACAAAAAAAAATTTCTTACATATTCCTTCAAATTTTAATATCTAAAATCAATAAACCGCCTTTATTAAATAAATATTTATTAATGTTATTTAAATTATAGCATGAATTAATTATATTACACACATTATTATAATTGTACATAATTTTTCATGTGTTGAGGATATCAACACATAATTTCGATTTTTTTTTTTTTTTTTTTTTTTTTTTGTATATAAATATGGAACCAATTATAATTGATAATTTGTATGAATTTGGTAATGAAGAAGTTCGACTAGGCATTGATGAAGCTGGGAGGGGACCCGTGTTAGGGCCTATGGTATATTCTGGTTTTTATTGCAATCAAGAGCATGAAAAACTATTAAAAGAAATGAAAATTGATGATTCAAAAAAGATAACTGAAGCAGATAGAGAAAAAATGTTTGTAAAATTAAATAATAGCAAATTACCATTTGGTTGGAGAGTACACATATTATTACCACAAGACATAAGTGCTAAGATGCTAAAAAAACAAAAATATAATTTAAATGAAATATCACATGATACAGCTATATCTATAATTGAACATGTTATAAATCGAGGATGTAATTTAACAGAAGTGTTTGTAGATACTGTAGGGAAAGCAAGTGTATATGAAGAAAAATTACAAAAAATGTTCCCACATATAAAATGTACAGTAAAGGAGAAAGCTGATTCTTTATATCCAGTAGTAAGTGCTGCGTCAATTTGTGCAAAAGTTACACGTGATTTTCTTTTAAAAAAATGGAAATACGAAGAACCAATTATTAATATAGATAATGGTTTTGGATCTGGTTATCCAGGAGACCCAGTAACCAAAAATTTCCTAAAAAATAATTTTGATTCAGTTTTTGGGTTTCCTAGTATTGTTCGCTTTAGCTGGTCAACAGCTGATACTATGTTGGAAAACTTAGGGGAAAAAATTGAGTGGTATGATGATGAAGAGGGTAATGACGCAAAAGCAATGAAAAGGAAAATACCATTTGATTATAGCAAATTTAAATCACCATTTATTAAAAGGTCAACGTTTTATTCGAAAAATGGTTTAGATTTAGTGGAAAATTTATAAAGAGGAAAAAAAAAAAAAAAAAAAAAAAGAAATAATACGACAGTATTATTATGTGTAATATGTATATATATATATATATATATATATATATGATACGTATAACGGAACATTTTAGGGAATCATACTTATAACATAAATACTTTTCTAATTTATATACAAAATTTTTATATATAAATATTTTTTTACTTTATTTTTATAATATAAATACTATAAATAGCTAGCTGTAACCATATATTTTTTTTTTTTTTACAATAAGAATTGTATATATATATATATATATATATAAAGGGAGGAAAAGAATGGAGAATACCTTATAAAAGCGTTTAATTAATAAAGTAAGAAACACATAACACATTATATGCTATATACTTATACTTTATTTTTTTATTTTTAATTAATTTTTTTTTTTGTAATATTATTTTTTTTATATAACTACTTATATTTGAATTTTGATATAGATAAAATAAAACAGCCTGAATTGTTCATGTAATTCTTTTTAAAAAAAAAAAAAAAAGAAAAAGAAAAAGAAAAAAAAAAAAAAACCTATTTACAAGTTATCTAATGAAAGCTTTTTAATTTTAATAATTACAAATTTATATCTATATCTATATATATATATATATATATATATATACATTGATTAATATATCTTTATGTTATACATATTTTCTTATTTTCCTTGTATTTATTGCGTTGCTGGTAAAATTTGAACGACCCTTTTTTTAATATGAAAGGTATAAATAAACCCAGTATAATGGTATTTCATAATATCCTTTATTACTTATTAATATATAGAAAAAAATAATTATAAATATTCAAACAAAAAAAAAAATAAAATAAATATATAAATGAACAGTATATTTGATTGAAGTTAATTATAATATATATAGAAAATATAAATATTTATCATATTTATATATATAATAATATATATTTATATATATATATATATATATATATATTTATTTATTTATTTATTTGTTTCATAAGCAAAATATGGCGATATAAATTTCCTCCAAAGTAATAAAAAGTTAAATTTTCTTGAGGGCATAAAACCTTTTGAATATATTTTAAATACTATGATATTATTATTAATAATAGGAATTTTGTTGTTCATATTATATTAGCTCTATATATACATAATATTACCTATTATATACAAAATGTATTATATAATTATACCATATGAACTGTATATATTTTTTTAATATCACTTTCATGAAGGTTGATATATATTTCTTTTTATATTTAAATTAAAATATATTAAAAAATAAGGAAATCTAATTTTATATTATATAAAAGAAAAATAAGAAGTTAAAAGAAATAATTATACACGCTTTTCATCTTTATTTATTTTTTCCTTTTTCTTTTAAATATCATGTTAATTTACTTTTTTTTATTATTAACAAAATAAAATGTATGTATGATATTATATATATATATATATATATATATATATAATATTATGTAATATTCTTATTACACTTTAATTTTTAGTCAGGTATGTAAAATTTTTGTTATTATATAAAAAAAAAAAAATAAAAAGAAAAAATTCAAATATAAAAAAATTCCTTGAAATATATATTAATCTTTTCATTTTTTTACCTTTTCTTTTCCTTTCTTCCTTTCCTTTATTTTATTTTTTATTTTTTTATTTTTTTTTTGTTGAGGAATATTAAAATTGTCTTGCTTATAAGTTTACACTTTTTTTTTTTTATGAAAATTATTTTTTATATTTAAAATAAGTTATTATATAAATGTTAAAAGAATTATATTTATATATATAATATTTTTTAATTTCACTAATTTTTTTTTTTTTTTTTTTAATGCATATATTATATATATATATATATATATATATATATGTATATGTATACTTAAATATATATAATAATATATATGTATAATTATTATATAAAATATATATATTATATACATATATATAATATTATATATATTATAATGCAGTATTTTTAAATATTTTTATGTTTTAATAAATTTTTTTTTTTTCCATTTTTTTATTTAAAAAGGATATTATATAACAAAAACATTATTAATACATATAATAAATATATATATATATATATAATATATATTATATACTATAGGATTGTTATATTAAAATATTATATTATAATATATATATTATATATATATTACTTTTTTCATATGAATTTTATTTTATTTTATTTTATTTTACTTTATTTTTTTTAAATTTATTTTATTATCATATATTATATAATAATAAACACAAAAAAAAAAAAAAATAAATAAAATAAAAATAAATATAATATAATAATATATATATGTATATATATACATATTATATAATAATTATATTGTTTTATATATATATATATATATATATATATTATAATATTATGATTAAAAATTTTCACATTAAGGAATAATTTAATTTTCATTTTATATTATATTTTTCCCCCTTATTGCTGTTGTGTAGTTTTTTTTTTTTTCATTATTTATATATAATATAATATAAATATTTAACATAATTTTATTTTATTTGGTTATAATTTAATTGTATTTATATAATATATATTATATTTAATATAATTATGTATATATATAATATGGATTAATTATTTAATTGTTTAAAAATATTTACCATTTCTTTATAAAGATATATATATTTTTTAGGGCTTATTACTTATATAATATATATAAATGTTATAAAAAAAAAATATAATATAATAAAAATAAAATATATATATATATATATATATATTTATATTTTATTAACACATATATTATATATATATATATATATTTTTTAAATAATTGAATTTGATCCTTATATAAAAATATTAGGCTAAGCATATTAATTTTTTTATTACCTTAGATAAATATAGGAAAATAAGAATATCTACATATATACATATAGTATTTATTTACCATAGATTTTTCTCTATTTAATTTAAAAATGAGTGAGTACGATATTGCAAAAAATGATGTAACATATACCAAGTTAGATACAATAGAATGTGATATACCAATAAATGAAGAGTTATCATGGAGAATTAATAAATTTGTGAATCAGTTAAGAATATCTTATTCAACATTAGAAGAGTTTGTAGACAATTTTGTATATGAATTAAAGAAAGGTTTAGAAGCTCATCGTAAACATCCAAATTTATGGATTCCTCATGAGTGTAGTTTTAAGATGTTGGATTCTTGTATTGCTAATATTCCTACTGGTCAAGAGAAGGGTACATATTATGCTATAGATTTTGGTGGTACCAATTTTAGAGCTGTAAGAGCTTCATTAGATGGAAAAGGAAAAATAAAGAGAGATCAAGAAACATATAGTTTAAAATTTACAGGATCTTATTCTCATGAGAAAGGTTTATTAGATAAGCATGCAACAGCATCACAATTATTTGATCATTTTGCTGAAAGAATTAAATATATTATGGGAGAATTTAATGATTTAGATAATAAAGAAGTGAAGAGTGTTGGGTTTACATTTTCTTTCCCATGTACTTCACCTTCAATTAACTGTTCAATTCTTATTGATTGGACTAAGGGATTTGAAACAGGTAGAGCTACGAATGATCCTGTAGAAGGTCGTGACGTTTGTAAATTAATGAATGATGCTTTTGTAAGAGCTGCTATTCCAGCCAAAGTATGTTGTGTATTAAATGATGCTGTTGGTACCCTTATGTCATGTGCATATCAAAAAGGTAGAGGTACCCCACCATGTTATATAGGTATTATATTAGGTACTGGTTCTAATGGTTGTTATTATGAACCTGAATGGAAGAAATATAAGTATGCTGGAAAAATTATAAATATCGAATTTGGTAATTTTGATAAAGATTTACCTACATCACCTATCGATTTAGTTATGGATTGGTATTCAGCCAATCGTAGTAGACAATTGTTTGAAAAAATGATATCTGGTGCATACTTAGGTGAAATCGTAAGAAGATTTATGGTAAATGTTTTACAAAGTGCATGCTCTAAAAAGATGTGGATTAGTGATAGTTTCAATTCAGAATCTGGTAGTGTTGTGTTAAATGATACTTCAAAAAATTTTGAAGATAGTAGAAAAGTTGCTAAGGCTGCTTGGGATATGGATTTTACTGATGAACAAATTTATGCCCTACGTAAAATTTGTGAAGCTGTATATAATAGATCTGCAGCTCTTGCTGCAGGTACTATTGCTGCTATAGCTAAAAGAATCAAAATTATTGAACATTCTAAATTTACTTGTGGTGTTGATGGTTCCTTATTTGTTAAAAATGCTTGGTATTGTAAAAGATTACAAGAACATTTAAAAGTTATCTTAGCTGATAAAGCTGAAAATTTAATTATTATTCCAGCAGATGATGGTTCAGGAAAGGGAGCAGCCATCACAGCAGCAGTCATCGCATTAAATGCCGACATTCCACAGTTACCATAAATTATAAAAATAATAATATAAATAAATATATATATGTATATATTTGTATATAAATATTTTCATACAAATATTTATATATATATTTTTGTCTGTATGTGAGTGTGTGAAGAGATAATATCATTTATATTTATCAATATATAAAACTTTATGATTTTATTATACATTCAAAGTGCTATATACCCGAAATATAAAATATATATATATATATATATATATTTATATATTTATTTATTATATGTATATATTTACTCTTACTTTTTTTCCCCTTTGGTCTTTTTTTATGTTTTTTTAATGCTTTTTATATATTTTGGCTAACTTAAAATATTTTATATACACAAAAATAAAAATATATTAATTATAATAATACTAGTATATAAGTATACGAATAATATATATATATAATATATATTTATTATTCTCCATTTTTATTTTTACAAAAGTTATAAGATTTTCACTTTTAAAAGCTATTGTATATACATAATAAAAATTATGTATTTATTGTATATATATATATATATATATATATATATATGTATGTGGATATATTTTTTTTTTCAACTTTCTTATTTTTGTAAAAAATTAATGTAATTTTTAATAAAATCTTTAATGAAATTTTTAAAAATGAATATGAAATGTTTATGAAAATTTGGTATTTTAAATTTATATAAATATTATTTTCACATTCATTGTTTATTCTGTGTATTTATATAATATATACATATACTAAAAATTATAGTTAAATATTATTGTTATTTTTTTTTGCTTTTTATATGCTTCAATTAATCCTCTAGGATTAAATAAATATTTTTTTGTATTAATTTTTGTTTTTATACAATTGTAAAAATTGAAATGAAATTACCGACATGGTATCCAAAAAATATAATATATTTAAAAATATGAATATATATATATATATATATATATATTTATTTATTTTACTCTTCTTTTTTTTTAAATTCTTGTCATATTAAGAAAAAAATGTAAAAGAATGTGATTAAACATTATAAAAAATAAAATATTTTTTACTAATAATAAAGAATATATATAATTCAAGTATATAAAGTGTTTTCATTTTTATATTACACTTATATATAACCATTATAAATTATGACTATGCTTTATATGTTAGTATATAAGACCATTGGATAAAAGAGCACATATGTATATATGTATGTATGTATATAATTCAATATTTTCCTTATATTACGTGGGAATACATATAAGTATATACACATATATACATACTTTTTTATTTATCATACTTTTGAATGCCACGAGGAGGCCATAAAGGTGGGCTATTTCCAGTAAGTGGAATAAAATGGGGTATGAATGAAAGAATTAAAAAAAGGGGTTTGTATCATAATAGAAGAGAAGACATCTTAACACCCAGATGGGGATATAGATATGAGAATGAAAATAAGAAATACTTACCTGATGGTAGTAGTAAATCATTTGATATAGATTCATCTAGAGCATGGCCTGTAGATAAACCTCAGTGGAAATATTACTATAATATTAATGAAAGTAGATATCTATGGCCTAGTATTTGTGCAAATAATCCTGAAATTAAAAATTATATTTTAAATATTATAGAAAATACTGACACATATTTCAGTGGAATTGGTTTGGATCAAGTATCAAATGAAAGAAAAAATAAAAATTTAAAAAAGGATTATATGAACAATTCTTATTACAAAAATAATTATTTATATAATTTGGTACACGAACTGAATAATACCATTTATCCACAAATCGAAATTAACCTAAACAATAATTTAAAAAGAGGAAGAATACAAAAACTTTATGATATTATAAAAGAAGAAAATATATGGAAAACTACTCAAAAAATGAAAACTCCAGAAAGTGAAAATGTTTTTCCATATGTTGATGATAATGCAACGCTAATTAGGGAATTACCCATTTCAGAAATTTTATATACAAAAAGTAATTTACGTCTCAAAGTTCGAAGACATCCAAAATGGATGAATGTTCAATTTTTAAAAAAAAAAGTCAAAATACCTTACTTGTACAGGTAAATATTATATGAACATTATCTGTGCGATCAGGAAAATATGGAAAATTTGGCTATCTAGCTATTATATAATTCACAAAAAAAAAAAAAAAAAAAAAAAAGAATTATATATATATATATATATATATATATATGTATATTTATATATTTATATATTCCTATATTGGTAGTATCTGTTCAGTTTTATTTTGTTTTTATAATTTTATAAATTCTTTTTATTAATTTTATTATTTTAGGAGGAGAGTTGCTAGAGAGGAGTTACAAAAAAAAGAATTTGGTTCATTTTTTTAAATTTCATAAATATAACTGAGAATGAATAAACAACAATAAAGGAAAAGAAAAAGAAATTCACTTATTTTTAAAACCATGAAGGATAAGTTTAGCTCGTTCTCTACAATATGGTAAAGTAATAAATTATAATATGTAATAATATATGGGATTTAAATGTAATGGTAGAATGTGTAGATATAATTATATATATATATATATTATTTATAATTAATTTTTTTGTTTTATCACCTCCTGTAATCCTGCATGGTTTGAAGATCATCTTTTTCTGTTTCAGTAGCATGGTTATTTTGTTCATCATTTATATCCTCATTTATTACGTTATCTAAACTTATTTTATGTTCATCTGTTTTTAGAAGGAATTCTAGAAAATCTGTAGACTGTAATATATATATATATATATATATAATGTGTCTTAGATTGTTTTTTTTTGTTTTTTGTATAATATATATATATATATATATATATATATATATATATATATATACGTGTTTTTTTCCCTTACCTTAATGTCTGAATTGTTTACATTTAATCTATTTTGATCACATAATAATTTTTGTCTAAAAGGAAATATGTATTACATTTGTAATTATGAATATATATATATATATATATATATTATATATTCATTTTATTTTTTTAATAAAAAGTATAATATATTTCATAAGAACATATATTTTATTTGTTTTTTTTTCATTTTTTATTATTTTATTTTATTTATTTATTTTTTTTTGTTGTATTATATCTTATATTACACAAAATATTTATATTGCTTGGACCCATATTGTAAATATTTCAATTTTTCAATACATTGAAGATAAAATCTTGCTGTTTCTATAGGCGACTTATCCTTTTTATCTTTTAATTTTTTAACAATATTATCTATTTCCTGTGAAGGGAATATGTTCATATATATATATATATATATATTTCTTTTTCTTTTTTTTTTTTTTTTTTTTTGAGATAATAATCTTACCATCATACTTTCATTGCTAAGTGTATCTTCATTATGTTCTTCATTTTTATCATTTTCTTCTGTTGAGTTACTGTTTTCATCATCGGACTGCATATATCTCATAAAAAGAGAAGAATAAGACTGGTTCTCTTTTTGCTTTATTGATATTTGTTTATTTGCTTTTTTATTTTTTGCAATATCAATTTGTTTTTCTTTTAATTTTTTGCTTTTAATTTCATTATTGATGACTTTTGTATTTTCTAAATCAGTAACATATTGAAATAATCCTTTTAAAGGACTGGGAATAATTTTAGGATATTTTGTTATCAACCTTTTATTCGTATTTAACTTAACAAATTCATAATATCTATGTAACGGATGATCTACATGTAAGAACGGAAATTTTATTAATACGTCGTTATCTAATTTTAAATAAAACTCAGCAATATCTCCTTCCTATAAAATAATATATATATATAAGAAGCAAGAAAAAATATAGACACTATAAGAAATGATGAGCATCTAATAATATTTTAATTAATTTGTTCATAAGCATTATACGAAAAAAAGAAATATATATATATATATATATATATATACGTGTGTGTATATTTACTGGTTTTATATTATTACAATGTTAACAAATATGGCCGTATACTCAATGAGCATGTGTTCCCTTAAACTCTTTGGAAGGCATATGTTTTTATTGTTGTCGGAAAAAAAAGATGAAAACATCTCTTCTTCATTATCTGTAAAATTGTTCTGTTGTACTAGTTCTTCATCATACTAATAAAATGATTATTATTAAAAAGAGGAAGTAATATTACAATTAGGAAGAAAAAGCACATATATATATATATATATATATATATGTATGTATATCCTTTTAGGAGCATATATTTATGTATACTTGTTCATTTTCTTTTTCTTTATATTACACTCAGGTTATTTATATTATCAGGAGGAGCTTCATTATTAAAATAATTATTACTCATATTTAATTTACAAAAAAATAAATTTAATTCATAATGAAAAAAAAGAAAAATTACAAAAATATAAAATAAAAAAATAAAACAATATGAAAAATGAAATTATTAAAAAGTTATTTTTTTTGTTAAATTAAAAAAAATAATATTAACCGAAATATTTTCCAAAAAAAAAAAAAAAAAAAAAAAAAAAATGAATTTTAAATTAAATTATTCTAATTTATTATTAAAGAAAAAACTATTCATATAATTTTTTTTTTTTTTTTTTTTTTTTTTTTTTTTCTAAAAGAAAAATGTTTGACTTAAAGGAAAAACACAATCTTTAAATATATATATATAAATCTATAACGATTTGTTTTATAAAATTTGTAATATATATATGACTACATTTTATGTTTGCTTCTTTAATTATGATCAAATATATATATATATATATATATATATATATATATGTATGTATATTTTATGTCTATATATATATTTTCCATATGAAAAGGAAAATAAATTTACTTGATTTTTTAATGTTTTCTTGTTTTTGAGGGGTTCCTTTTATATTTTCACCACATTCTTATTATTAATAATTTTTGTAATTTTGTATGTACACATTAAAGTAATATTTATAATAAGGATGTTATAAAAAATGCAATGACATATACATATATATATAAATACATTTATTTATTTATTTAATATAACCAATGGTCTTATATAAACATATTTCGATAAAAGATTGAAAACACTTAATATATTTTTATCATTAAAAGAATATATATATATATATATATATATATATATATTTATTGACATTTATATATTATAAAAGAATATATATATTTCTATTTATGTATTAAGGATGAATTGTCTCTCTTCTTTTTTCTGTTTATTTTTGTTCTTGTCGTATTTGAATTTCTGCGCATGTATGTGGCCTTGGACAAAGAAACGAAAAGCAGGCAACCTAAAACTATAAAATAAAAAATATAATATAATTATATAGTGTATCAAAAATGATTTTGCTATATAATCATTTGTTGTTTATTATATAAATTATTAAAACTACTTAAAAAATAAGTTCATGTTATATTTGTAATTTATTTTTATCTTATCTCTTTCTCTTTTCTTAGTAAACCAGATGGCTATAATAAAAGGTCCCATTAAAAAATCGTTTTATTTTTTATATGAATTTATATTAATAAATATTATATTACAAATATATAAATAGTAAAAAGTATATATATAATACAAAATTATATATATATATATATATATATATATATATATTTTTATAAAGATATGTCTAAGGAAATACGACGTAAAGCTGAAACTCTTCCTACCCCCACAGATATTGTACTACATCTACCTTTATAATATTAAATTGTATGTATACAATATATTTGTAATTTTTTTTTTTTTTTTCCTACTAAAATTCTCTGTATTTCATCTTTTTAAACATATATTATGGGAATATAATTTTGTAGACAAATAAAATACATAGGTATTAATATGTTAATCCTTTTATATGTCTTCAATATTTTTTTTTTTTTTCATTTTTATGTTTTTTTTAATAAAAAAATAAAAAAAATAATAATAATAATAACTTGAAATATTATTAAGGGCAGATATAGGCATATCTACAACATATGGAGACATATACATATACACCCACGTACCCACATATATATATTATTTTTAGAATTGATCAGGAAGTTATAGAACAATTAAATAAAGATATAATTGATGAAGAGAATTTATCCAAGCATAAAGCACATATATGTCTAGAGCCAAACTATGAAAGAGACTATAAATATTTATGCCCAGAAGGTTAGAAAGAAATATAAGAAAGGGAATAAAAAAATATTGATATATGAAATATTATATAAGTATATATTTTATATGAATATTATAAAATATTAGTCCATTATATATATATATATATATATATATATATATATATATATATATATATATATATATATATATAGATATATAGATACATACATACATACATACATACATACATACATACATACATACATACATACATACATACATACATACATACATACATACATACATACATACATACATACATACATACATACATACATACATACATATTTATGTATATTCTTTTGTAATATTTATTCTAGGGTGGATAAAAAATAAGAATGAACAATGCTGGTGTGTAGGAGATAAAAGTATCATTACTTAAAAATTTTAAACTGATTTTATTTTATTTTATCGATATTCTCATTTAGGGGCCTACATTATGATGGTCATTGTGAATCCTTAAAATATTTTCAAGAATATACCGATAGCGAAAAGAAAGAATTTGTAATTAAAAAAAGAAAGAGAAAGAAAAATAAAGAGACTATATGATAATATAGGGAAAAAAAAAAAAAAAAAAAAATGCTCATATATATACATATATATATATATATATATATATATATATTTGTGTGTTTGTATATGTGTGGCTATTTTATATTTCACATTGTTATATGATTATATAATTATTGAAAAACGACACATAAATCATCCTATGCATAGGAATTAAGTTGTTGTGTGTTGTGGCCCAAATTAAAAAGTGTCGATAAAAAGAAGAGTAAAAAAAGAAAGACAATAAGAGGATCGGTAATAGAAAAATATATAAACATATTATATATATATATATATAAATATATATTTATATGTATTTATAATTTTTTATTTTTCTCTTTCAATTTGTATAGATAAATTCAAACAATGGACTTATCATAAGACCAAAATATATATAAAATAAAAGTAGAAGGCAGAGTATTTTATATTTAAATATCTGAGAAAATAAAATATAATAATATAAATTGTGCAGGATATAAAATTTTATTTTTAAATATATCAATTTAATATATATGTATATTTGTGTTTATCTAGAATAACTTAAAAAATTATTTGTGTATGTATTCACTTTTACAAACTTTTTATAAAAAAATGTAAACCTTTTCAACTTTTTTTTTTTTTTTTTTGTTGTTAAAAATGAATAAAAGATATAGATTATCTTGCTTCATCTATATATATATATATATATATATATATATATATATATATATATATATATATATATATTTATTTATTTATTTATTTATTATATTTGTATGGTTAATTATGAAAATATAAAAAAGTGGAAAAACAAAATGTTAATTTTACATGACAAATGGGGAAAAAATAAAAATAAATAAAAAAAAAGGGAAAATACAAAAAAATGATATGCACATATATATATATATGTATATATAAAGTGATGCAAAGGTTATATCATTTTATAACGTTTTATAAAAAATTTTAAACAAAATTTTGGGTTGAAAAAGAAAGAAAGAAAGAAAGAAAAAAAAAAAAAAAAAAAAAATTATAAATAAATAAATAAATAAATAAACATATATATATATATATATATATATATATTATATATATATCATATTTATATATTCATTTATAGTATATTCGCAAGTATATATCGAAGAATATATTTTCTTCATATTTTTAAGTTTTGAGTTATTGTAAGATTTTTCCCTCTATTACTTAAAATTTAATTTTAAATTAATTTTTGGCTGAAATTTAAAGAATGGGACGTGTCCTCCTTGTTGCTGCACTTCTGGAGTATCCCTATCGTTTAGTAGTCCAAATACAAATGTTAACAATCCTAGATCATATACAAAATAGCTTTGTAAATTTCCAAGTCCACTTTTTCTTATAAGTGAAGTTAAGGTTAAGTTCATGTTAATTGATGGGAATATAGATGTTTTATTTTTTTTTTGATTAATATGGTTATTTTCTTCTAGTTTCAATTTTTTTTTTTTTTCAAATATTTTTTTAAAAGGGCTTTTATTTAATTCATAATAATTATTTAATGTATGATCTAATTTATCCTGAAATTGATAAATAAATTGATTGATTGTATTATTAAAATGTGCATCATTATAAAATTGTTTATGTATTAATGTTTGTATATCTTGTTTGATCTGATTATTTAAAGATGTTTTTAATATATCTAATTGATTATGTTCATTACCTATTAATTCTTTATCATTTTTAATATAATATTTATTTAATATAATATCTTTACCTTTTTCTATATATTTCTTTTCTAATAATAATAATTGTTTTAATATTTGTCTACGTATAGACATTTGAAACCTCTTTTTCAATTTTTCACAAATTAACTGTTTAAATTTTGTACCACTCTGTTCAAAAGTTAACAAATTAAATAGAAGTAGAGAATTTTTAATAAGTTCATTAGATAATATACTATATTTATTTATAATTTTTCCCATGGTTATATTTTTTTCATATATATAAAAATATTTATCAAAATAATTTAACGTTTTAATATATGATTCTTCTATAACATATGTGTTATATACACATGTTTTATTAAAGTCAGAAAAATTTTTAAATGTATTCATATCTTTAAGAGCATGTTCTATATTATCTATTAATGTAATGCATTCACTTAAATTATTATATTGTAATAAAGATAGATTTATTTTATTTTCATTCATAAAATGAAAATTTAAATTATTATATCTTGTTTTTATTTCTTCTATAAAATTATTATTATATGTATAATTTCTTTTATTCTCTTTCTCGTTATTAAGAAAAATAAAATATATATTATTTTTCTTATTATCTAATATATGTTTACGCTTCGAATAATCAATCTCATTTTTTTTTTTTTCTTCCTCTATTTTACCATTTAATGCATTCAAAAATAATTCTATTTTAACAGGAAGTTTATATTTTAAATTATTACATTTTTTATTTTTTCCATCAATGATTTTATTTGTTTTATTTGATACATGAGTTTCACATTGTATGTCTTCATCTGATAATGGGATTATAACAGTATTTGTTGTTTTTAAGATCAATTCAATTAACTTTTCATAATTATATATGGTTTCATTATTCTTCTCTATAAATTCTTTATTTTCTAATAAATCAATATCAAGGATCATATTTAAATTCTCATCCTTATCCCTACCAAACCATATGCCTAATCTTTGATGATATCCTAAATTAACTAGTTGATCCTTTTCTGATGATATATGAAATATTTTTTCTAGAACTTTTCTTTTGTCATATCCACAAGCTCCATAGAAGGAAAAAACATACTTTTTCTTATTATATATATCATTGATATTATCACTATTGTTACTATTATTACTATTATTATTACTATTATTATTATTATTATTATTATTATTATTTTTATTATTTAAATTGGTATTCTTTGTATTAAATGTTCTCTTCCTAAGAGCCAGTAATTTGTTCCGATATTCCTTATCCGATAACAAATTTATGTATTCATACTGCTCGCTTATTTTCTTCTCATCTGATTTTTTTATACATATAAAAGCCAAAAGAAAAAAGAAAAAATAAAAAGGTATCATTTCAAGGATTTAATTTATGCAAACCTTCTTCATTTAGTCACAAAAAAAAAAAAAAAAAAAAAAAAGAAGAAAAAAAAAAAAAAAAAAAACACTATAATAAATATTGAACAAATCAAATATATATAAATGAATAAATAAAAAAATGAATATGTAAATGCAAAAATATTAAATATAAAAAAAAAAAAAAAAAAAAAAAAAAAAAAACACATATATATATTTATATAATATAATTAATGAGGTGGATAATAATGAATTTTTGAGATGAAATATTAATATGGGGTCATTATAATTTTTACGATATTTCCATAAGTGTACTACAAATATATTATATATTTACACTTGATAAAGTTGAGATGATGAACATATATATTATGTATTGCCTTAATTTTAATTTTTTTTTTGTATTTACTTTCTCATGTAATATTATAATAATAACATTCTTTCTTTCATCTTTTGATGAAATCATTTCGTTGTAATTAATTTCTTTTCTTTTCTTTGCTTTTTTTTTAACTTCTTTTAAAGCATTTTATATATTTCTAAAATGAAACAAGTAATAGGATAAATCAAAAGAAAAAAAAAAAAAAAATAGATATATATATATATATATATATATGTATAATATATATATATATATAATAAGTGTATATATAAATTATTTTCTATTTTTTTTTTTTTTTTTTTTTTGTTCCTTATAATTATATATATTCATATTAAATAAGACCATTAATAATAGGTAATTATAATTAGATAAATCAAATTAATAAAATAAAAAAAAGGAAATAATAATTATTTCATGTTTATTATTCATTTGAACGGTTATAAGCTTTCGTGATGACCTTACGTAATTAATAAGAATAAATATTTAAGTAGCATCCTTCTTTTAATAATATTATATATTTATATAATGATTCCATTAAATTTTATAAGTTTGAATAAGAACTACTTATTTATGTTTCCTCATTTCTTATATAACCTGATTAAAATTTAAATATTAACTTTATAGTATAAGACCCAATTTTACACTATATATATGTATATATATATATGTATGATTTTTGTAATTTGTTCATGTCTCTAGGGAAATTTTTATATTTAATGGAGACAATATTAAAAAAATAATGTATATATATATATATATATATATATATATATATATAGAAATAAATAACTTTTTAATACAAATACGAGCATTTTTTTTTTTTCCCCTTCCCACGTTCATTTTATTTTATTTTTATTTTTTTATGATAAATGAAAAAGACATTTCCAATGAATTCCAAATATATAATATGTTCATGATAAATATTATATATATATATATATATTTATTTATTTATATGTGTATAATTTTTTTCTTTTTAAATATTATATATTTGATATTTTTTAAAAGTCACACTGATACGACACAATATGACCATTTTAATTTTTTTTTTTTGTACTACATATGTAATATTTATAAGTATGTATAGTTTTACACTTATATAATTTTTCATTCTTTTTTTATAACATATCATAAATGTACTTCTAAAGAATATATATATTTAACCATATGAATAAATTTTTTATATATATCTAAAGCAATCATAAAAAAAAAAATATATATATATAAATTAACATTCATATGAACATTCATATATAATTTATATTTTGTTCGTTAAGTACAGTACATAAATAGTAAAAAAAATAATAATCTAATAAATAAATAAATAAATATATATATATATATATATATATATATATAATATATAATTATATATGCAATATCATGTGCGTGCGTGTACATAACACACATCCATGTATTTATAAAGAAGCATTATTTCATAACTTAATTTTACGTACAAATAAAAATATATTAAACAAGAATTTATTTTACATATACATGTGTACATAACAGAGAACGTTTATATAATATATATATATATATATAATAAAGAACTTGTATAAGAAAAAAAAAAAAAAATAAATAATGAAAGAGAAGCATTAAAAGAAAGTTATAAAAAAAAACCAAAAAAAAAAAAAAAGGAAGTAACTTAAATATTAAATAAAAGTATGGCCCATATTACAGTAAAAAGAATCCATGCAGTTGCAAGATGGAAATGGATTGGTTCAACAGTAGATAGTGTGTGTGCAATTTGTAATAATTCTTTAGAAAATACATGTACTAGTTGTATACGTCCAGGAAATGGTTGTCCTCCTGCTTTTGGAAAATGTGGTCATCATTTTCATTTACATTGTATGGAAAAATGGATTAAACAGAACAAATTAACTTGTCCTTGTTGTAGAGCCGATTGGTATTACGAGACTCAACAGCTGAATTAAAAATATATATATATATATATATATATATATATATATATATATATACTGTAATAATTTTTTGTGGGTACAAATAATTTTTTAAATTAAGAGAAGCATGGATTTTTCATATATATGTACCCTGGAACTTGCTTTTTTTATTTTTAAAAAGAAGGTTTATATAGTTTTATGTGTAATATATCTTAATGGATTTGTTAAAAATTTATTTACATTTTAATGTGTATTTGTTTACTTTTATTTTTTTTTAATTTTATCAATATAGTTAATATTTCTATAATATATTATTCTCCAAGGAGAACAAAAGGAATATTTAAAATTCGAGTGTTGACAAATATTTTTTTTTGGCTATATCTTAGCAATATTGTAATTATGTTATAAATTATATATATATATATATTATTATTTTATTTTTATTTTTTTAACTTTTTAATTTTATATTCATTCCATTAAAATGGAGAAGGTATATTATAAAAGAAAAAAAAATTATATTTTATCACTATATATATATATATATATATATATATAATTAAACTTTTGGATATATATATATATATATATATATATATATATATATATATATATAT
>LT969555.1:981399-1048870 GCA_900097035.1 Plasmodium blacklocki (nom. inval.)
ACAAAAAATGAAATACAAGAAATAATGAAAAAAAGACAAAGGGAATTAGGTTTTTGGAGATCTAAAATAATAAAATATCGTAATCGTTTTTTATTAGCACATCGTAAAGATTTACAACCATTCGTAAATCCACGTGTATTCTCTAATTTAACAAAAACTTTTAAGAATGATTATTTCCATACAAAAGGTAGTAATTATAATAATAATAATAATAATAATAAAAAATCTAATAAATATGATAATGATAAATATAATTCAAAAAAAGATGTAGATATAGATTCTAAAGAATTCAATGAATTTATATCTTCTTTAGAAGATGAAGCTCATCAAAATGCATGTAAATTTATAGAATCTGTTTTCTTAAGTGTTTATTATCCAAATGGAAGAAAAATTGAAAGAAGACCACTTGTAGATAATGTTCAATTAAAACCTCATCAAGAAGATGGGGTAGAATGGTTATTAAAATCATTTTTAACAGGAGGAGCAATATTAGCAGATGAAATGGGATTAGGAAAAACGATACAAACATTATGTTTTTTATCATATTTAAAATGTAATAAAATAGATGGTCCTCATTTAATTGTGGTACCGTTATCAACTGTAGGTAATTGGTTAAGAGAAATTCATAGATTTACGCCACATTTGACATGTATTAAAATATGTGGTTCTAAAAATGAAAGAACACATGCAAAAGAAGATCGGTTAGCGGAGAAAGGATTATATGATTTATATGTAACAACCTACGAAACAGTAAAAAATGAAGAAGAATTTTTTGTAGAAACAATACCGAAATGGCAATGTATAGTATTAGATGAGGCACATAGAATTAAAAATCAAAGCGGTGCAATAAGACATTCAATGGATAGAGTAGTAGGAAATATGAGATTATTATTAACAGGAACACCACTTCAAAACAATTCAGCAGAATTATTCACATTAATAAATTTTATGTTTCCTGATATATTTAAAAATTCGGAAATAATAGAACAAGCATTTATGAATGCATCACAAAATAATAAGAACAAAAATAATAATAATAAAGATGAAAAAAATAATAATAATGATAATAATAATAATAATAATAATGATGATGGTGGTGTAAGTACATCAGGTAATAATACATCCAAGGTAAATGTTAATATTGGAAATATTGATCTAAAATCAGCTATAAAAGAAGAAGATTTAAAATCAATACGTTGTTTGTTAGATAAAATAATGTTAAGACGTTTAAAAGAACAAGCCATTACACTTCCAAAAAAAATATTTCATGATGTGTGGTTACCATTAGGTAGTTTATCTGCACATTGGTATAAAAGATTATTAGATATAAGATCTATGGTTGAAGAAAAAGTTAGTGTAAAGAAATTGTTAGGTTTAGTTATAAAAATGAGAATTATATGTGGACATCCAAAAGGTATAGTAAGTAGACCATCACAAATGGAAAAATTATTTGCATTTTTTGAAGAAGAAAGTGAAGATATAAAAGAACAAGTAAAAAATGATGCATTAAAATTAAAAAATATATCTGGTGAAGAACATATAGAATCTTCATCTAAGTTAATTTTTATTGATAAATTATTATGTCAATTACATTATGAAAATTGTAAATATGTTAAAAATTATGCATCAAGTTATGAAAAACATAAAAAAGAAGTAGCTGCTTATAATTATCATAAAATACAAGAACAAAATAATGCTCAGAAAAAAAAAAGAGAGCATTCTGGAAAATTTAAAAAAATTGAAGCATTAGAAAATAGTCCCTTATTTGTGGAAATATATAATAAGGGCAGATTTGATTTAAAACCTACATCTCAAAAGGAGGACATGTTAAAAAGTTTTATGCATCCAGTTCCTGTGGATAGTGAATGTCCCTATAAGAAAAAGAGATGTATATATGATAAGGTCAAGGAATATGTGAAAAATAATAGTAATATAAAACATAAGGGGCGTTCCCGATTAATATCTGGTAATAAGAAGAATAATAAAAATAATGATAGTAGTGATGATGAAGAGGATGATGATGATAATGAAAATGATGATGATAATGATGATGATGATGATAATGATAATGATGATGATGATGATAATGATGAAGACAATGATAATGATGAAGATGATGAGGTGAATTATTATAATAAAAGAAAGGATAAGAAGAAAAAAGTCATATCTGATGATGATGAAAATTCAGATGAGGACAATAAGAGTGAAGATAATAATAATGATGATAACAAGAATATTACTAAAAATGATAACAATGATAATGACAATGGCAGTGATAATGATGATAATAATAATAATAATAATAATATAAATGACGATCAGAATGATGATAACATTTTTAATCTTCATGATAGCTCAAAAATAAATAATAATATAAAAGAATTTTTAAAGAGCGAAAAAATGGAAATGTCAAACAATACAGATAAGATAAATGAAGATTCAACTGTAGGTGTTACTGATAAAGGGGATAACAAACTGGATGATTTTGATATGTTGAAGAGAGAAGAAAAGGAAAAGAATGATGGGTATATAAAGGAAGAAGGAGAATATGATGAAGAAGAAGATGTGGCAGCTCATAAAAATAGTGCACAATTAAATATTGATAATATAAATAATAATAATAATAATAATAATGTAAGAGATATAAAATTACAAACAGATGAAAAAAAAGTTGTTGTTAATATAAAAAACGAGATGAATGATAATGATGAGACTGGTGAAAAGTTAGGTGAAGCAAAAATGCATAAAGTATTAATATTTACACAATTTCAATTAGTTTTAGATGAATTAGAAGAATATTGTAAATATCGATGTTGGAAATATATGAGATTAGATGGTTCTACAAATAAATTAATTAGAGAATTAGATATAAGAGAATTTAATTTAAGTGATAGTATATATTTTATATATTTAATAAGTACGAGAGCAGGTGGTTTGGGTATTAATTTAACAGCAGCAAATCATGTTATAATGTATGATGAGGATTGGAATCCATTTATAGATTTACAAGCCATAGATAGAGCTCATCGTATAGGTCAAAAGAGAGAAGTGAATGTCTGGAAGTTAATGACAGAATGGACTGTTGAGGAAAGAATGGCATTTAGAAGAGAACAGAAATTGAAATTAGATAAATTGGTTGTCCAAACACAAGAGGATGAAGATATGTTAGATAACTTTGAAGAAAAATTATCATCTGATGAAATAAGGAAATTAATGTTACATGGTAAAGCAGCTATACAAAATATGGATGTTGAGAGTACAAATAATTTTCCTTTAGAATTTTTTATTGAAAGGGGTCGTCAGAAATTACCTATAATAAATGGTATAGACTTAGAGAGAGAAGAGAAGTGTGCAATAGAAGAGGAAATTAATAAAAAAGATGATGAAGACGATATATTGGTTAGTAAAAATGATGAGGATGATGATGATAATAGTGTTGATGCTAAGTATAACAACAATGATGATGATAATGGTATAGATATTGATGAAGTTATGATGGATGAGGCTGAAGAATTAGAGACACGAAATAATAATAATAATAATGATGGAACTGGAGGAAGTGGTGAAATGATAAATGGACAGTTTGCTTCAAGTAACAACCAAAACAACAACAACAACAATAATAATCATAATAATAATAATAATAATGATATTTTGTTATGGAGATCTGTTAGAGAAAGAAAGAAACCTCAAATATTATATACTCCTGAATATTGGGGAAGAAAACAAGAAGTGAAACAAATTAAACATGAATATAGATGTTTTATATGTAACAATACTAAGAATCATAAAGCTATTGTTAAGGATAGGAATGGTAATGATATTGAAATCGATTATGGTGATATGATTAATTGTTTCCGATGTCCTAAAACTTATCATAAATTATGTGAAGGTATAAAAGATGAAAATGTAAAGAAAACATGGACATGTAGTTGGCATGAATGTTGTTTATGTTTTCGTAAATCATCACAATGTGGTAATTTATTAATTCATTGTGCTACTTGCCCAACAAGTTTTTGTTATAATTGTTTTCCTCCTGATTATGTCAGATATTATGTAGGTGAAGAATATTATCATAATTTAAGACAAAGAGGAGTTAATTTTACTCCACAAAACTGGGTATGCTTTTTATGTTCTAAATGTAAAGCAGTAGAAGAGCAGAAGAAGAGAAGAAAGATGACAAAAGAAGAAAGAGAAAATGAAAAACAATTACAGAAAGAATTAAGAAGTCAATTACATGATAGTAAACAAGAAGAATTAGAAGCTAAGAAAAGAAAAAGAGCACAACAATTAGAAAGAGATAAATTTATTATAGAAAATAGGAAACGAATTGATGCTTTAGATCAACAATATGAAGATCAATTAAGAAAAGCATATGAAAATGTATTCCCTAATAATTTTGTAAAAGAATTAATTAATAGAATTGAACATGCAAAAATGTTAAAACAAAAAGGTATTGTAGAAGATAATAATAATAAAGAAAATAATAAAAAAAAATCTACCACTTTTTTACATACAAAATTACCAAGCAAACTATTAGTACTATGTGAAAATTGTAAATTACCATGTCATGCTAATTATAAATATCCTGGTAAATGTTGTTATCCTCCTGAGTTAGATAAGTCATATTATATGTCTAATACATCTTTTAGTCAAATGGGAAGAGATGGTTTTGAAAAAAGAGTAAGTGAAGGAAAGATTGATTCATGTTCATCACATATAAATTTCAAAGACAAGATACCAGAAGATAGTAATAATATGAAAAATATTACTAATATATTAGATGCGAATAAAATGAGTAGTCCTCATAAAGGAGGTGCCAAATGTGAGCAAAATGAGGGCTCAACAACACCTTCTAGAAATGACGGAATAAAAAAAGATATAATGATCTCATCGACAATGAATAGTAATAGTAAAGGCATTGTAGGTGCAATGTTAAATATAAAGAGTACAGGAATAAATAGTAATAGTAATAATAATAATAATAATAATAATAATAGTTATTATTTTAATGAAAATAAAGAAAATTCATCGAGTACTAATAAAATGATGTCCAACAAAGGAATAGAATATAACAAAAATGATGATGAAGATTATAATATTAATGGAAGTAAAGATAAAATGAAAGGTGTTGGTACAACCTTATTATCTGATGGAAGTATGAAATTTGAAAAAGATACACCTGAAAATAATATGAATGATAATAATATGAATAATCATAATAATAATGAAAAAGATAGTCCACAGAATAATAATGATAATACATCTAAGAGTAAAGCTAGAAAATTTTTAAGAGCTGTTTGTTCAAAATGTGGTACAGTACAGTTAGGTAAACTTGCTCATTTTAGAAAGCATTGTGATAAATTAACTGAAGAAGAAAAAAAAGAATATGATGAGAAGAGAGAGAAATTAAAAGAATTAATTAATTTATTAAATAAGAAAAAAATAAAAGAAGAACATACAGAAGAAGAATATAAGA
This sequence comes from Plasmodium blacklocki (nom. inval.), assembly GCA_900097035.1. Lineage (NCBI taxonomy): Eukaryota > Apicomplexa > Aconoidasida > Haemosporida > Plasmodiidae > Plasmodium > Plasmodium blacklocki (nom. inval.). The sequence goes on from LT969555.1 coordinate 986,879, forward strand.
ATATGTCTGTTTTTAAATTTAAAAGTTTATATAGTAATTATCAAGATAAAGCTGATGATATATTAGAAGATTGTATACGTTCAATGAAATGGGATATATTAATAGCAGATAAAAAAAAAATAATTAAAAAAGAAAAAGAAAAAGAAAATAAAAAAATATATATAAAAAATGATGATAGTAATAATAATAAGAAGAAGAATAATGATATGACTACTATGAGTTTAAAAGCAAAATTGACACATTTCTTATCAAATCAACCTTTAACTATAAGTTCTGATTATTCAGATACAAAAGATATTATAGAAATTAGAAGTGATTTGACAGATGAAATGAAAGAAAAAATAAATGATGAATTATCTACCATAAGTGGAAAAAGAAAAAAATGTATAGTAAAGAATATTAAAAAAGTTAAAAAGAAAAAAGCTAATGATGATAATGATGATAATAATAATAATAATAATAATAATATGGATGGAGATAAAAAGAATAATAATAAAAGTAATAATTCATCCAAAAAAAAAGAGGATAAAGATTTAAAAAAATTAAATTTACTTATTAATCCATTTCATGAAAAATTAATAAAAGATACACATAATGCAAATTTTATAAGAGACTCGTTTAATGAAGATTTTTTAAATAAGGCAAAAGAATTTTTACGAGTTACTAAAAGTAATTTAATTAATAACGGTAATAATAATAATAATAATAATAATAAAAATAAGAAAAGTAGTAGTAATAATAAAAATATTAATAAAAATAGTAGTAACACAAAAAATAGTAGTAATACAAAAAGTAGTAGTAATACAAAAAGCAGTAGTAATACAAAAAATAAAAATAATAAAAATAATCATAATATTTCCTTTTTAGAAAGTGCTACGACAGCAGAAGATTTTTTAAGGGGTATAACCACAGGTAATAATAATATTTTTAATCTTGTTTCATCATCAAATTCTCCCTTTGATAAAAATAAAAAATTAAAAGATGATGAATTTGAAAAATCCATTATACAAAATTATCTAAATAAAATGAAGAATTCTTTAAAAAATTCATCACATTTAGATAAAAATAGTATAAAAGAAAAATTAAAAGAATTAAATTATGTTAATTCTAGAGCAAATAGCAATACAAAAAATAATATGAATACTAATATTAATAATAGTAATATTAATAATAGTAATATTAATAATAGTAATAATAATAATAATAATAATAATAATAATAATAATAATAATCAACATACTATTACAGCTCAGGAAAATAGCCTCCGATTTGCTAAAGAAATATTTAAAAATGGGACATTCGATAAGAATGGCAATTTTAAATTGTACACAAGCAAAGGTAATTTATGTAATACAAATAAAGATATAGTACATCTTCTTAAAAGTAACGAGCAAATTGAAAATATGAATACAAATTCAGGATATTCAATCAACGATTTTAATCTTGATATATTCAACATTGATAAAAATATTAAATGTGAAGATCTTGAAAAAAAATTATTAAATTTATGTGCAAGTACCAATTTAATGAATAAAAAAAATATACAACATGATAATAATAAAAAAGAAGATAACAAAAATTATACATTAGATAGTAAAAATAAAAATAAACAATTTTTATTTAAAAAGGATAATACACAGCAACAAGAGGTGTTCCTTTCTAATATGTCCAAAGCAAAAAAGGAATCTAGCAATTCAAGAAAAAAGGTTGTAGAAGATGTAAATGTAGATTATGATATAAAAAAAATTACAAATACATCTGAAAATAGTGGGCCAAATAAAGTGCAAGAATATATTTTATATAGAAGAAATACACCTAGTGTAATGCCGCATGTAATAAGTAATAATGATAAGAATAAGAATGTAAGGGATGAGAATGAAGATGGAGATGAATATGAAGATGGAGATGAATATGAAGATAGAGATGAAGATGATGATGAAGATGAAGATGGTGACGAAGATAAAAATGATAGTTCAAATTATAAAAATAATAAGAAAAAAAAGACAAATAATTCAAGTAGAAATAGCAGTAATAATAATAATAGTAATAAAAATAAAAGTAATAAAAGTGGTAATAATATTCATCAAGCTAGTAACTTGTTTTATCAAAATTTATTAAATAATCCGCAAAATCTTTTACAGCATTTAAATTTAGAAGATGTAAAGAATTTCTTAAAGGCCGCAGACAGAAGTAATAAAGATAACTTACCAGAAATTAATTAAAAGGATATTTCTTGAATGAATAAATAAATAAATAAATAAATATAAATATAAATATAAATATAAATATAAATATATATATATATATATATATATATATATATATATAGGAGAGAAATATATAAATATCATATATGATATACGTAGTTGCGAATGTTTAATTTTTAAATTCGTATATTTTGGAAATGTGTCATTTGAATTTTTTTTTATTTTGAAACGATGAATAATATATGAGGATATAATAAGAAGGAAATATATATATATACATATATATATGTATATATTTTGTTTTTGAGACAATTCCGTTTTCAGAAGGATATGAAAAATAAAGAAAAGAATGGATAATATATTATAACTTTTATATTAGTTAATACAGATCATTATATATTTATATATATTATTGAGGGCATCATTTTATGACATGGGGATATTATTTTTTATTTCTTAGAGGATACATACATATATAATATATATATATATATATATATATATATATATATATATATAAATATGCATGTATGCTTATATATGTATAATAATATATATTTATTTATGTATTATTACATATGAAGAAGGCAACGTTTAATATCTTTAAAGATACATTTATTTATTATCAAAATAAATATGTAGACAAATTATAAAAAAAAAACAGAAAAAAATTTTAAGAACCCAAAGAATTGTAATATTTTTTTTATAATTTATTTAATTATATTCATTTTTTTTAAACATAAGGGATATAATATTATTTAATAGAATAAATTCCGCATTATAATATTTATATATAAAAAAAAAAAAAGAAAAAAAAAAAAGAAACAAGAAGAAACAAGAAACAAGAAAAAAAGAAGTATAATATAAATAGATAAACAGAAAGCCCAAAGAATATCAATTTTTATTTATTGATAAAAATATTTATTATATAAATAATATAAATGTATAGAGGAGTGGTTTGGAATGAAATATATTATATTATATTTATATATATATATATATGTATTATTGTATGAAAATTTTTTTTTATTGGGATGTTCTTTTATTTTATATGTACAATAAGTATATTAAATACACATACAGAAGAATTATATAAATATCTATATATTATACAGTATAAAACCAATTTAATAAATATATGGACAGAAAAAAAAAAAAAAAAAAAAAAAATCTACATGCGAATAAAGAAATATTAATAAATTGTATTATAGTTCTTTTTTTTTTTTTTATTATATATAAAAGAAAGAAAGAAAAAAATAAGAAAAACAATGAAAAAAGATGAATAAAAAGTATTTTAAATGATTTTTATTTTTATTTATTTTTATTTTATTATTTTTTATTTTTTTTTTATCTATAAAACATTTTATAATTTTTTTTTTTTTTTAAAATATTTAAATTGTTATGTGTTTTTTTTTTTTTTTTTTTTTTTTCATTTTTTATACCATATATTGTATATAAACACATATAAATATAAATATATATATATTTATTATTGTGTACAATTATTTTTTTTCCACTTAAATATAATATTATATATATAAATATATATATATGTATTATATATTTATTTTTTTTTTTTTTTTTTTTTTTTTTTTTGTTTTAAAAAAACATTAATTTTATATCTTATTTTTTTTAACTTTTTATATTTAAAAATATTTGATTTCAATTTTATTTTATTATACGTATTAGAGCTTTTAAAAAAAAAAAAAAAAAAAAAAGAGATGTGTATATATTGAATAGTATTAAATATTCATATATATATATATATATATATATATATAATATGTATATGTTCAAATAAATATATTTGTTTAGAATCCCCTATTTGTATGTGTCTTTAATAAATCAAAAGTGTTAAAATATACATATCTAATTAAAAAAAATATTTATATAGAAATGATTGAAAATATATATATATATATAATATATATTTTATATACATATGTATATATTATTTTTATATTACTGAGAGAATATACAGAACAGAATCCTGTAATAGACAAGCTGTGATTTATAAAAAAACATTAATCTATAAAAAGAAAATATACAATAAATAATATAGTATAGTATAATATAATATAAGGAAAAAGATCAATGTACAAATTTTTTTTTTTTTTTTTTTTTTTTTTTTTTGTTTTATACCTTAATAAAAAGAGAGGATTAAATGACCAAAGGACAAACCTAATTTATGATAATTAAAAAAAATAAAAATATATGTGTACATATATAAATATACATTGTTAGAATGAAATTACCTTTTGTTGGTGATAAAAGGATAAGAAAAGAAGCTCATGTATTTATATATGATGTTTGTGGATTTTAAAGTGTAAATATCTATGTCTTTCATATTTGATAACATTCTATAAAATATATGTATATATATGTATATATATATATATATATATATATATATATATATATATATATGTGTTTGTCTATGTATGTATTTACCTAATACTCTTATAAGTACTTATATGATTAGGGTGTCCGGATACTCCGTAATTATCAAAAGTAAATATCTATTTAAGAAAAAAAACAAAAACAAAAACAAAAACAAAAAAAAAAAAAAAACGAAAAAATTTTAATAATATCAAAATAAATAAATATAAATAAATAAATAAATATATATATATATATATATATAGGTGTATATATTATAATATCACGTTAATATTTTAAATGTACCGTCTTTATATCATATTGAGCACAATAATTTTTTATTAATTTGAAAATATATTTTTCATCCCAATAAAGCCATCCATCTTGTATTTTATTATCATTCCATATATGACAATTATTTTTCTCTCCTCCTATATATGACCACACTTTGTATAATTCTTTTTCTCTAATATTCCCATACCCATAATAATTACCGTTAGATAGAGATAAAATAAATATATTTTTTTTTTTTTTTTTATCAAACAAGAATTTTATAGTTGGAAAAAAAAACATAAGCTCATCGTCTGGATGTGCTACGATAATACTAATGTTTTTATTTCCCAATAAATTAGAGAAGTTATATTTTTTCTTATTTAAATATTTAATTATGATATATAATAGTAATGAAACAATTGTGAAAACTATTGCAAGGGGGATATAGTAAGACATAATGACTTAAAAGTTATATATATATATGTATATATATATATATATATATATATAGTCACACATACACCAAAAAAAAAAAAAAAAAAAAAAAAAAAAAAAAAAAAAACTGATTACTTAAAAATATACATATACTTATGTAATATTCAGTTGTTATAATAAAAATTCACTCCTACATATTATCTAGTCTTTAATGAAATATCATACAAGTTGTAGTAATTTTCATCCTCTCATCATTCTAAATTAACATTGCAGGGGTCTCGAGTTACACATATTGATATTATTATATTTTTAAGTGTATAAAAAAAAATATATATTTGATATATAAGTATTTCTTTTCTAATTGTGCAAAAGAAACATACGAAAAAATATAAAAAATGTGCAGGTTTTTTTTTTTTTTTTTTTTTTTTTTCTTATTTATAGCCCTCCAAATGATTAATTAATATATTATATATATATATATATATATATATATTAATGACAATTTTATGATTTATAATTTTTCAAAAGTTTAAATAAAAAAAAAAAAAAAAATGAAAATGCGCACATATATATAATCTCTAAGATGAAACATTATATTGTGAAAAATTAAATAAAATATATATACAAATTATAACATTTTATTGAACAAGGATGGATAATATATATATATATATATATATATATATATATATATATGTATGTATATATGTATGTATATTTATATGTATGCTTATGGTGTACATATATTTTTGTGATTTAACCATAAATGTTTATTATATTGAAAAAGCTATAAAAAAATGTTTTACTGATTAAATATTGACCAGGGGATGAACAGAAAAAAACATGTTCATTATCTGTAAAATATGTATCTAAATATATATTATATTTATCATAATTTTGTAACATAATAGTTTGTAAATCTGATTTTTTTAATAAAGATATATATGTATTAATTATATTTGATATATATTTCATCATACAAACAATATTTTCTGTTTTGATTATAGAATCTTTATTTAAATCTTCATCATCAAATGTATCATATTCTGTTAAGGGTTGTTTTTCTAGAGTGGACTCAATAAATTTATGGCGTAATATATATATATCAATAAATTTAATTAATCCAGCAAAGTTAATATCATAATTTGATAAGACATTATTTTGTTTGTAATAATTTTGTATAACATTTTTTATTAATTCTACTGTATTTGTCATACTATCATTACATATTTGTAAAATGTTAGTTTTGTTTTCCACATTATTTGTATATATGGAATGTATAATTTGCTTTATGTTACTTTTTGAAAATTTCTCCTTAAATAGATCATATATATTTTTATTTTTATTATACATACCAATATTAATTTGATTAAAAAACCATGATATGGTTATCATTATATATATAGAACATGTATTTTTTAACTGATTAGGATTTCTTAAAAAATATGTTTCAATTAATTGTGTTCTTACAAAAAACATAGCATATACTTCTTGATTATATATATATTGAATATCTTCAATAATTTTTCTTGAATTATAAATGTAATTATAAATACTTTTAATATATGTATTTAAATTTTTATCTGATACATTATGTGTACTTATAAATAAAATATGACGATATCGTTTTCTTCGATTTTGTACATAATCCATATATCTTTTTCTTGACTTCATTAGTAAAAATGAATTTATATTCATAATTTTATCAATAGATTTTTTTAATACAAAGCATTCTTCCCATATCATGTCTTTATTATCTTCTGTATTGATTTTTTGTTTTTTCAAAAATATATTTCTGAATTCATTTAAATATTTTTCAGTTAAACCATTAAATATACCATGATAATGTTGTAAACTATATAATGTCTTCAATAAATCTAAATGTAACATGTTTATTAAAACGTTACATGAATTATTAAGATCATCTGTATTATATTTGACTGTTTTTATTAAGCTGGACAGTAAATTTGACAGTACATATGTCACTGGAATATTAATAATTAATTCTTGGTTATTTCTATCTATAAAATTAAAGATGTATTCATGAGCATATACATGAGGTCTATATATTTCACTTTGCATATCAAATTGGTTATCGAACACACACATATATATATATATATATATATTTATATATATTTATTTATTTATTTTATTTTATTTTATTTTTCATTTATTATTTTTTTTTTCTTACTTTTTTTATCGTATTTTAATCGTATCTGTGGTATTGTTACTTCTACATAAAAATAAGATATGTATGTATATATGTATATATATATATATACATATATATATATATATATATATATATATATATATATATATATATATATATATTTATATTTGTACATATAATATGTTTATATTTTTGCTTATTATGATTACTAATTATTATTTTATTTATAAAAAAATTATTGACATTTATAAATATATTAATGTTCCAATTTCATTTATTATTAATATTATTATTATTTTTTTTTTTTTTTTTTTTTATTTTCCTTACTCATGTTTCTTATCATCAACTGCATGCTTTTTTCTCTACATTCTTCTATATCCTTATATATGTGCTTACACTTTTTACATATGGATAGATATGCCTCATCTTTTGTATCTGACATATTGTAATATATTTCATTAGTCTTTTGTACATATGTCTCTATACATAATAAATCTTCAGATTTTTCGTTATTTGTCAAATTATCCTACATAAATGGAAAATAAAAATATATGCAAAATATAAAATTATGTTGTTCAAATTATACATACATATATATATATATATATGAATGTGTGTTTTTTTTTATTACCTCATCATGTATATAATATTCCTTTAAATCAATATCAAAAATACTGTCTAAATTTATATTTATAAATCCTTTTATAGAATTTCCATCTACATATGATAATAGGGTATCTTTCAAAGGGGTTCTACATTCTTCTGTTTTATGTTAATAAGAAAAAATATAAAAATAAATAAATAAATAAATAAATATGTAAATGTATATATATATATATATATATGTTACTATATACAATTTAAAAGCTAATCAATTGATGTATTCATTTTTTTGTATACACATAATTCTACTTATTTATTTGTTCTTTCAAAAACAATTGTTCAAATATATAGATTACCTATGTCCTAAGATAATTGAATATAAGAAAAAAGTAAAAATATATTGTATAAGAAATTTTTATATGATTTTTTATTTATTTTATATTATTTACCAATGAGGAATCAGGTTTTGTTGAATAATAAAGTGGGGAAAATTAAATAAATAAACAAATAAATAAATAGTATATGTATATATATATATATATATTATTCTCCACGTTATTAATATATATGTAATGTCTGTAATTTTTCGTTTTACCTTCATCATTATGCTTTTTGAAAGGAACTAGTGTATTTAAAATAAAATAGAAAATAAATAATTTATTAATACATATATATGCCCACTTATATTTATAAATGTCCTATATATTTTTTCTTTTTTATTACCTCCTCTGTTATAAGACTCGGATGCATGTCCTGTATAATAAATAAAACATATATATATATATATATATACATACATTATTAATATATATTTTTTTTTTTTTATAAAAAGAAAAACATATATATATATATATATATATATATATATATATATATATAATATTATTTATGTTTGTACCTCTCCTAATTAATAAATCAAATATTGTAATTGCCAAAATATTATAACCGAACCACATTTTTTTTGTAAAAATAAATAATTATTGAATGAATTAGTTGCAAAATTAAAGAATACATGGATTATGTAGACAATTTTGTAAATATTATTTAAAAGAGAAAGAAAAATATATATATATATATATTTCATAAAATCAACATTAAAAAAAGAATATATATATATAAATAAAAAAATATATATATATATATATATAATTACTTAATTATATAATTTTGTTTTAACTCAGAATTTTTCTATATTAAATTATATTATATCTGATTTTTTTTTTTACTTGCTGAGCTATTATTAAGGGTGACGTCGAATGATCAAAATCATCAGAAAATTTTGATATTAAGGTATTGGAAAATAATAAAATAAAATAATATAAAACTTTAGAGAAATATTAATAAGGGAATTATGTTATATATATATATATATATATGCTTATTTTTTTTATTAATATTTTTATATTTTTAAAAATTTTATGAATATTTTCACCACCACAATAAATCAAAACATCTTCAACACATATAAGAATTCATTTTTTATAAAAAAAAAAAAAAAAAAATTTAACTCATTATTATCATATGATAATAAAATGTTTCCTCTTTATCATTTGAAAGAAGAAAGAAAAATATATATATATATATATATATATATATATATATATATATATATATGTTGATATTCCATATTAATTCCTCTGTATCTCTTTTCTCAAGAATTTATAAAAAATTTGTGACATATTTCATTAAAATAATATATGAGAAGTATGTAAAATATATATAATATAATGTTGTTCGTATTCTATTATTTCAATGATGAAAATTTCATATGTCTTCTTTATATGAAGGGGTATATAATTCATTGTGTAAATAAAAGCTTCATATTATTTTATTTAATAAATAAATGTCACTTTTATGAAACTTTGATTGTTTCTATTTTTTTCTTCTTTAACACATAAAAAAAAATTAATATATATAAAAAAAGAAAAAAAAAAATTTGTCTTAAAATATAAATATATATATATATATATATATATTTATGTGTATAAGATATATTTTATACGTGTGCTTTACTAAAATAAATTGTTATTATTTTTCTTTTTTTTTTTAGTCGTAGAATTAAAAAATGAATAATATGCATATTATGATATAGTCATTGTAATTTTTTTTTTTTTTTTTTTTTTAAGTCATTTAATATATCACAGCACATAATTTTTTTAAGTGGACACATCTATAGAGGATCTGTGAAATAAAAATAATAAAAAAATATGAGCACTCATCTTTACTTTTATAATATTTATGTTTATATTTAGTGTAAAAAGGTTTGCTTTAACAAATGAAGGATTCTAAGAAAAAGGTCTCTTCCAAAAAGAGAGAAGAAAAACTTATGTTAATAAAAGAGGTAAATTGTAATATAAAATATATTATCATATAATGGTTATATATATATATATATATACATGTATGTATATGTTTATATTTGTTTATTTGTTATTTATTTAATTTTTTGTTTTCTTCTCTTAGCTTAACAAAATAAAAGATGAAATAAATGTAGAGCAAAATAATATTGAGGATTTAAGTGTGAAAATAAAAAATATAGATGGTCAAATATTTTTGGGATATCATGATATTAAGGTTAATAAGAAAAAGGATATATACATATAAAACGGAATATATATATATATATATATATATATATATATATATATATATATATATATTTATGTGTGTATTTATGTATGTACTTATATAGTTATTTATTAATTTACTTATTTATGATTCCTCATACAAAGATATTAAATGTAGAATTAAAAAATAAAGAAATAGAAGTTGAAGAAAAAAGGTCGCATAAATTATTATCAGAAAGGAATATAGAAAATATGATAAATAAATATGTATTAAAATGTTATGAGAATTTCTTAAATAATTTAACAAAAAATGAAATTGAAATTGATATGTTGACCAAACGAATGAAGTAATAATTTGATTTAAAACTTTTTATTTATATGATGAAAAGTTTTTTTAAAATAAGGAAACGTTACAAAGCATAAAATATATATATGTATATATATATGTATATGTTTGTATTTCTGTTATAAGAGATGATATGAAAGAACAGAAATCCAATAAAGACTTTGAAAAACTGACCACAGTAACAAGCATCAAACATTTAAACAAATTAAATTCCATCATATTATCACAAAATAAAATTATTGATAATATAAATAGAAAATTTACAATATGTCTCAAAAGAATGAAAGATAATTACTCTCGAAAAATTAATATGGTTGAAATAAAAAAAAAAAAAAAAAAAAAAATTCTTTTATAATATATATATATATATATTTGTTCATATAATAGATTAATATCTATATAAGAAAAATATTTATTGTTTCTTGTGATCAGCAAAGAGATAAAATGGATAAGGAAAGACAAAAAATTATTTTTAATTTACAAAAGGAAAAAAATGACAGAATAAAGTAAAAAATATAAATAAAAAAAAAATTATATATATTTATATATATATATATATATGTTTGTTATTGTCATATGGATATATATTTTTTATAAAAAAGAAATATCTTAATGACTTATAATGAAAAAATTTTTAATATACAAAATTATTTCAAATTAATTCTGGATGATCAATTGGATCTCATCCAAAAATTAGAGGTACCACATCATAAATAGAAATATAAAAATAGATTCTCGTATTTATAAATGGTAAATGTGTATCAATATAAACACACATATATATATATATATATATATATATATTAGGAGGAAAAACTTACTAAGAAAAAAAATTATTTTTCGAAAAAAAAGGGTTTAGAACAACTAAAAAAAAACATATCCATTCAAAGAAGTAAGACACAATATATATATATATATATAATGTTAAATATATAATTGGATAATATAAATGCAATAATATTTTATGTCTATCTCATTTTTATTTTTTAAGAGATTTTAGAAGGTGTGGAAAAAGACGCTCATGAATTAGAGAGGAACATTGTTGACTATGAAAACTTAAGAAATGATTTGAAAAAAATTAAAGAAAAAAGAAAAAAACAACAAAAGATTCTACATGAATTAAAACTAGAAACAGATGTAAAGAAAATGTTACTCACCAAAATATCAAATGAATATAAAATTATATATGATCAAAATAAAATGAAGTTATATGATTATCTTCAAAAGTTGCTATTAGAGGTATAATTTGGATAGAGAAAAATATGATCCAAAAAAAATAAAATGAACAAATATTTTTATTATATTAAATAAATGTGGATAATAAATTGTGTGACATTAATTTTATTTTTTGAAGAATTATTTCTTAGAGACCAAAATGAAGTTAAAAAATGAGTCCCTAGAAGTAAACACTATAGAAGTAAGGGAAAATACAAAATGAGATATAATGAATATTAATACTACGCAAAGATATATATATATATATATATATTTATATACATTTATTTTTATTTATCTTTATTTGATTAGTTAAACAAATGGAAGGAATCCAATAATCCAGAAAATAACGAAATATTAAATAACACATTGAATGAAAAGTTTCAAGATTTTCATATATTAAAAAATGAGATTGAAGAATTGATAGTAATGATAATATATATCTATATCTATATATATATATATATATATATATATGTTTGTATGTATATTTTAATAGATTAATGCATATATATTATTTAAACTTTTTTCCCTATTTTTTAATATCATTTGATTTATATGTACACATATAAATATATTATTTTTACTTTCGTAAGGATGTGAATGAAAAAAACCATGAGAATTATAAAGCGATTATGCATTTAAATTATTTTAATAATGAAGATCTAGATATTTTAAAAAGAGAAGAACAAATAAATATATTATAAAAAAAAAAAAAAAATTTTCTTAAGCATATATATATATATATATATATATATATATATATATATATGTATATATATTGGTGTAAAATATTTTACGATATGAAAAAATATTTATGTTCACATATTTTATATGAGAGAAAGTTGTGTCTTTTTCGGAACATACATATATATATTATTTATTTTTTATAATGAAGAAGAAAATTGATTTTTTTTTTTTATAGAATTATAAAAAATAAAATTTTGGATTATATAAGACCACATAAAAAAAAAAAAAAAACTTACATATAAATTGAAAAAATGAATATAAAGCATTCTCCTTTAACCTATTTTTTTATATGGATGTATCAAAAAATATATGTATATTTATATATATAGTGTATATATATATATATATAATATGTCTATAAAAAACACTTTGCAAAAAATGTATAAAAGATTTTACAATATAAATTTCTAAAACATATTAATAAATTATTTATTTAAAGAATATTTTATTTTATTTTATTATATAAAAAATAAATTTTAATGATATCTCCGTTATTTTAAAAATGGGTGATTAGTATATAATTGTGGTTTTGAAAAAAGAGTAATAAGTTCTCATTTTATTTAATTTTTTTTTTTTTTTGTTTTTTTTTAAATATATTTTATTCATTGAAAAATAAAGTCCAAAAAAATTTTTAAACAAAAAAAAAAAAAAAAAAAAAAAAAAAAAAAAAAAAAAGAAAAGTTAAAAAATAAAGCATAAAACATAAAAGTATAATAATAAAAGAAAAATTCGGTCAATAAATACCATTCCATAAATTAAATATTTAAAGAATTACGAATAAAAGGAAAAAATGAAAAATAAAAATAAAATGAAGAAATAAATCATTAAATCAATATATTATCAATTAAATCTACAAATAATATTAAAATGGATAAAAAATATTATATAGATTTTTAATAAAAAAATGACTAATTTTTAAGTGATTAATTCAATTTCCCAACTATGATAAAATTTCCCTAAATTTTTTTTTTTTTTTTTTTTTTCTGTATATATTAAAAAATGTATATAAAATGTTTTTATATGCAATATAATATAAAAAAATATTATATATATATATATATATATATGTAAATAATTTCTTTTTTTCTTTTTTCTTTTTTCTTTTTTCTTTTTTCTTTTTTCTTTTTTTTTTTAAATATTTATATGTTTCTGTTCTATAAAATGTGTACAAAAGCGAAAGAAAAACAATTAAGAAGAAAATTCACACATTTGTACCCCTCTTAATTTATCATATATAATATATTTTGAATCATTTTATATGCCTACCTTTTTAACATATATGTAAATATATGTATATATATATATATATATATATATATATATATATATATATGTACATATATATTATATATTTTTTTTTTTTTTAAATATGTTACACAATATGAAAATAAAATAAGGAGAAATTGTTAAAAAAAAAAAAAAAAAAAAAAAAAAAAAAATAGCCCCACATTAAATCCACAACAAAAAAAAAAAAAAAAAAATAATCAATAAATAAAACAAACAAAATAAAATAAAATAAAAAAATGATAGACGGAAATATAAATGGAAATCCTACTCATCAGAATACAACAAATAATAAAATAGAAAAAAATTTTATAAAAGAAAAGGATATAATTAAAAATGATACAATAAAAATTTTGATAGAACATAATAATTCATTCAATGATGAAAGTACGAATTATATAACAACTTTTAATGATATTAAAGACAAACATTACAACCATAATGATTCTTATTCTGATAATAAAGGAAAAATTAAAACATTACGTTCCAATTTCTCAGATATTCCAGATGAAGTTATAATAACAAATATTGGTAGCAATAATATAAATAAATAAATAAATATATATATATATATATACATATATATATACACATATACATGTACACATGTATGAATAATTTCCCCCTTTGTAGGCCATTATTTTGAAGGACAAGAAAACATGAAAAAATCAATCGAAATAAAAAATTGCCCATACAAAAAAAAAATGCTCAAAATATTTTTAAGACGTTTGTTTTATGCTACCATAATAGGAATAATAGGTATATGTATACAATGTTATTTTATCATATTAAGTGACACATATTATAAAACAGGTGATGAACCTCTAAAAGATAGAATGCATGAAATATTTAAAGAGATTCCTGCATTTATGAATACCCCTTTTGTAAATGGCAGTATTATGTTTTTTCTAGTTATAACATTATTAAGATTCGGATTATTCTGTCCACTTTTATTATCAATAACAATTTTAATAAGAATTATACTTATGTTATCATTTATATATTGTATAAGATCATTTTTTATTTATGTAACGACACTTCCATGTCCTATTCCTACATGTCAACCATTAAAACATAAAACGCTAGTTGAAAATTTGTATACATTTTATCTTATTATAACTGCTCAAGTTTATGAATGTACCGATTTAGTTATATCAGGACATACAGCATTTACAACATTATTAACATTTTTTTGGTTTTTTTATGAAAGAAATATATATGTAAAAAGTGCCATTTTCCTTTATAGTATCTATATATACATTATAATAATAATATCAAGATTTCATTATACTGTTGATGTGTTAATGGGATATGTTTTTGGAAGTTCTGTATTTTTATTTTATCATTATCTAATAGATGTAGCTGCAAGAAGATATGCTTTGAATACATCTGTTTACCCTCAAGTATAAAAATAAATAATAGTATATTTAATATATCTTATATAAGAATGTGGAATTATTATAATAAATTATAAATAAAAATGAAATATATTTTTTACAATATAATCTTTTCATAGTACATTATAAATAACTATGTGTATGAATAATATTTACTTTTTTATTATTTCATAATACATATATATATATATATATATATATATATATATATGTATATTATTAATTTTTATATTAGACATATGGATTTTCTGGATCATTCACAGACAGATTCCAAGTGTTTCAATATTTTATAAGAGCGATAACATATTTAGAAGCTTTAGATCATCGAATGAATTTTGCATTGTCATATGACAAAGAATGGGTAAGTCATATAAAGAAATATACGAACACATATATATATATATATATATATATATATATATATATATATATATATATTAATGTGTGTTCATTTTATATTTTATCTTTTTATAGAATTGTTTTTGTTCCTGTGTACCAGTAAATAAAAGCAGTCTTCTTATTAAAAAAAAAAATGTACGTAATGAAGAATATTACGATTTTAGTGACCATTTTTATCATTCATATGCTGGAAATGGTACCTATAACTTATCAACAATAAGAAATATAATAAAAGAATTTAAACGTTTTTTTGGAATGAATAAAAAAAACTGATTCAGTAACACCTATCAACTTTTTTTTTTTTTTTGTCAATATGTATATATATATATATATATATATATATATATGTATGTATAAATTTTTATTTGTTTCTTATATATTTAATTCTTAAGATGTAATTAAATTATTTTAAATATTATATATATAAAGAAAAATAAATAAATAAATAAATATATATATATATATATATATATATATATATATTAAAATAATTTGTGATTTGTAGAATATTTGATTATGTTATTAAATTAATTAATATGTTTTATAATTTCATTTTATCATTTAATTTTATTATATTATATTTTTTTTTTTTTTCGTAATTGTTCTTAATGTTGAATTATATAAAACATGTTACTGTTTTTGTTTTATTTATTTATTTATTTATTTATTTATTTATTTATTATTTTTTTTTTATAAATTTTTTTAAATTAATCTGATCAATTTTAATAATTCGTTTTTAATGTCTATGTATTAAAAGAGGCATTTCTGAGAATAAGACAATGTAAAAGAAGAAAAAATATAAATAACATTTATTAATCTTATGAAATTAAATAAAATTCATTAAATAAATAAATAAATAAATAAATAAATATATATATATATATATATATATATATATATATATATTGGTATATGTTTGTAATATGAAAAAATCAGAATGTTTTGATAGATCCATTCAATTATTGCTTTTAACATTGTTGTTAAGACCTATATTATACGAAAAGTACATATATAAGTTCTATTCATATATATATATATATATATATATATATATATATATGTATTTTATTTTATTTTATTTTTTATATTTGCATGATTTTTAAAATAGACGTTTAATACACGTGAGAAAAAAAAATAAAAAAATATGTACGATACATATATATATATATATATATATATATATATATATATATGTATATATATGTATATATTATACATGTGTATATTTTTTTGTTTTTACTTGTAGAATTAATCATTTTTACTTTTTTAATAACATATTTTAATAAAACATATAGTTACATATTTCATTGTTTTTAAAAAAAAAAAAAATTGAGGAAAAATTTTGTTGTAAATAAAGACATGCACGTGAAAATAAGTAAATATATATAAATATATATATATATATATATATATATATATATATATTTTTATTTTTATTTTATTTTTGTTTTTTTTTCAAATTATAATAATTACACAGTTTTGGGATAATACTCATTACGTGATAATAAAAAGATCAGGAGTGAAGTAATTTTTGAAAAAAAAAAAAAAAAATTTGAAATGGATTTTAAAAAATTATCAAAAATTTATGAAGAGTCAGTAACAGATAGCGAAAATGATAAAAGTTCCATAGGGACAGATATGTATGAAATAAATATGAATAGAAAAATGAGTAATATAAGTATATCAAGAAGTAGTACGATAAATGAAGAAGATATATTAAGTGAATATAGATTATGTAAAATATTATTAATAAAATTAATATTTGCATTATTATTTTTATTAATTGCATTGATTATACAAGGTTATTTTATGATATATAGTGATTCATATTATAAGAGTAATACCCAACCATTAAGTGATCGAATACATGATTTGTTTGGAAATCCACCCAGGTGGATATCCTATAAATTGTCGAATACATTAATAGCTATATTAACTTTATCTTTTATGAAAATAATATTATTTAACAGTATATATTTATCTATAGCTATTATATGTCGATTTATATATATCATTGGATCATTTTATATAATACGAGGAATTTTAATATATGTTACTTCATTACCTGCAACATTAGAAACATGTTTACCTTTAGAAAGTGGGAACTTTCTATTTAATTTATTACAAATAATAAAAATTAATACAAATTTAGTTTATGTATGTGCAGATTTAATTGTATCAGGACATTCTTTTTCAACAACCATCTTTTTAATGTTTTCTTTTTATTATATAAATAATATTATAATAAAAATTATTATATTTATTTATTCGTGTTTTATATATGCAATTATAATTATTGGTTTTATACATTATACATCTGATGTGTTACTTGGCATTATTTTTGGTGTTTTTATGTTTTCTATTTATCATGTAATGCTTGATATATCTTCACAATATTATATTTTTAATAAATTATTTGAAATTAAAATTATTTCAAATAATAAAAATATTCATGCAAAGCCGTTCTTTCTAAGATTTTTTGTTTCGAGAATTTTTTTTAAGATCATACCTTATCTAGAAGGATTGAATTATACCTTAGATTATGCCATAAATAAAAATAATGATCTGTCTACTTTTTGTAATTGTGATCATGATAATAATAAAATTCCGTTGTTTTCATTTTATAAACCCATAAGAGAAGACAAAATTATTATTAATTATTCAGATCATTTATATCATAGTTATGCTGGAGATGGCACTATCAATTTTTTATTTTTCAAATTTCTTAAGACGATCAAAAAGGGTTCACACAAATAAAAATAAAATAATATAAAATAAAATCAATAAAAAAAAAAAAAAATAATAATAATAAAAATGAATATAACATATATATATATATATATATATATTATTTAGTAAATATATTTTAAAATACATATGTTATGTTTGTCTATTAGAATTTATTATTATAACTTTTATAAACATACGATTTGTGAATTTTTACATATTTATTTTATTTCCCTTCAAAAAAAAATTTGAATATACATTTAATTACTTTTTCTTGTTTAAAAACTAAAAAAAAAAAAAAATAATAATAAATAAATAAAATAAAAAATAAAAATGCAAATAAAATTAAATAAAATTAAAGGAATTACAATGTTTTATTTTTTTAAACGAATTTATGATATATATGATAAAATAAAATAAAATATTTAAAACATATAAGATAAAAGATAATAAAAAAAAAAAAAAAAATATATATATATATATATATATATTTTTTTTTTTTTTAATCCCCAAATGTCGTTTTTTTGATAATATTTTTAAAATATATTCATATGAATAAAAACTACGTTTATACTATCTTTAAATTTTTTTTTTTTTTTTTATGTAATAATTCAATTATTTTTATATCTTTTACTTTAATTAAAAATCTTTTATTATGTATATGATAAGGACAAAAAGATGAAGAAAAAATATAATTTTCTCGATTGTGTATTTATTTGTGAGAGTATATTTTGTATATTATGGTAAAAAATAATAAAATAAAGAAAATAAAGAAAATAAAGAACGAATCTGCTATGTTAAATAAATAACAATATATATATATATATATATATATATATTTTTTTTTTTTTTTTTTGTGTGTGTGTTATAAATAGTATTATGTTTAATTTGAAAAATATATCTTATATGATATCACAAAAGAAAAAAGTGTTACTTTATTTTTATGTCAAAAATATAAGTGCAAAATGGAAAATGAAGGGGGGAGTTTTTCATTTGATATGCTTGATATGATTAATAGTAATTATAATTCAAAGTCAAGAAAAAGAAATAGTAAAAAAAAAAAGGAAGATAAAGATGATAATATAAATTTAACAAATATAGTAAAAGATATAAATAATAATTTAATAGAACATATTGATGATTTTAATAATGATTCTATTTATGGTGAAAATAAAGAAGTAAATAAATTATATGAAAAAAAGAAAAAAAAAAGAAAAAAAAATTTTGATAATTCCAATGAAAATGTAAATAGAAAGGGATCAAATAAAGAAACAGAAAAAGAACAAAATAAAATAAATGATAATCAAAATAAATTAGGTAATATAACTTATGATAAAAAAAATAATATTATAAATGATGAAGATATGTCTATAAATAGTAATTCAGATAGTTTTCTTAATTTAACTGTTAATAAAAATCAAAAAATAAATGAAATAGATAATTCTAATAATAATAATAATAATAATAATAACAAATCAATATTATTAGATAAAGAAAATTATAGTAAAAATGAAATAAATCAAAATAATTTATCAAGTAATGAAGATAATTTAAATTATTCCTTATATAATAAAAAGTTTTCTAATTTTCATGATGAACATTTTATTAATTCAAAAATAAATGATATGAATATAATAGACAAACAGCTATTTTACACAACTTCTTCTCCTCCTTATGAATGTAGTAATTGCAATATATTTTTAAAAGAAATAACTACAAGAAATTATTTGAACTTTTCAACTTTAAATGAATACATAAATCAGAGTGAACATAATTTACTTTTATTGAAAAATAAAAAAATTGATAAACTCGAAAAATTAAATAAAAACATAATGAATAAAATAAAACAACTAAAAAAGGAAAATACACTTTTGATTGATAAACTGAAATATTTCCAAACAAATTTCATCAACTTAGATATTCATGTTAATAAATTAATTAAAGAAAATAAAATATTGAAAAGTATTAATGAAGATCTGGAAAAAAAGGTACATATGAATGAAGAAATTTCCTCAAATGATGAACAACAAAACAAGATAATACCAAAAAAGAAAAAGCAAAGACAAAAGGGAAAGCATTTATTTGAAAATTCGATAGATAAGGATATATTCTCGGACACATAAAAGTAAAAAGTATATATGAATAATGGATCATTTTTATGTCATAAAATATTAAAAAAAAAAAACATTTAAAAATTTTTTTTTTTTTGTATATATTGGGGCAGGT
Organism: Plasmodium blacklocki (nom. inval.); assembly: GCA_900097035.1. Taxonomy (NCBI): domain Eukaryota; phylum Apicomplexa; class Aconoidasida; order Haemosporida; family Plasmodiidae; genus Plasmodium; species Plasmodium blacklocki (nom. inval.). Next base: position 1,007,863 of record LT969555.1, read on the forward strand.
GTCCTTTAAAACATTCGATAATAATATATATATATATATATATATATATATATATGCTGTGTTCATTTTTTTTATGTCTTGTATACTTTAATTTGCATCCTCTTTATGCAAAACACAAATACATACATTTTAATGATTTCTTTTTTTTTAGTCATAAAAAAACACCACTTAAAAAAAAATACATATATATTATATATATATATATATATATAATTCAAAAAAAGTGAAAAATTTTAATTCAATAAATAATACAAATTACGGAAAAAAATAAGAATATATATCAAAATAAATAAATAAATAAATAAATATATATATATATATATATATATATATATATATGTGAGTGTGTACTTTTTTTTATGAAGACTCCTTGTAGACTCCGCCTGATTCAACTTTAATAGGTAACTTAAAATTAAATTTTTGAAATATATGATCCACATTATTTGATATATTATATATATGTGATTCTTCTGATACATCTGTATTATATACATCCTTGTATATTTTTACATCATTATATTGTTTGTTATTTATATCTTGTAAAATATCTATATAGGTTTTGATAGAAATATTATCATGCATATAATCATATAATAGCTTAAGTCTATCTATAGAGTTCGTATAATATATTAAATTATAAAAAGCATTTTCTAAGATTGGATTTAGTAGTTGAATTATATATTTTGTAGCATCATGTTCACTTTCCAATAATAATTCATCATGTACTTGCAAAATTAAATTAGTTGGATTTAAAAAGGCTTGATTCTTATGTATCATTAAAGGATTTATATTATTCATTTTTAATAACTTATGGTTATTATATATATTATTATTAAGAACACTGAAACATGACAAGAGAGAAAATTTCATAATATCTGCTGCACATCCTTGTATAGGTGTATTCATACTTATCCTATATTTATTTTTAATATTTGGTAATATTATTCTTTTCCTTCCTATAAGTGTATAAACACAATTCATATGTTTGACTAAAAATTTCTGCATTTTCATAAATCGATATACGTTTGGAAAAAATTGAAAAAAGTTTTCTATTAGGTTACTAGCCAAAGTATCACTAATTAATAAACTCTTAGCTAGTCCATTTTCAGTTTGTCCATATAATATACCATATATAACAGTTTTCGTCATTCTTCTTAATTCATTGGTAACATCATGAGTATTAAACAGTACTTTGGCTGTTTCGATAAATACATCACTATAATTTAATAATTTCAATAACTGCTCATCAAAACTGAGGTATGCCATGACAAATAATTCCATTTGTTTATAATCGAAGGTGATTAAATTTTTTTTCTTCATGGTATATAATGGATATTTGGATGAAATGATATTCATGGGTACATTGTTCGTTGATACATTGTTAGTTGATACATCGTTGGTTGATATATGAATGTGTGGTATATTACTATCATGTGTGTCATTTTCTTCCTTACCTTTTAACGATATAGCACAACGAAATCGTGAATGTATATTTTGCAAATTTGGTTGATCACAAGATAATCTTCCTGTTGAAGCCCCAATTTGATTAAAATTACAGTGTATTTTATTTGTATTTTTTTGTATATATTTAGGGAGATTTTCTATATAATTTTGTACTAATTTTTTAGATTCTCTATATAATTTAATATTTGTAATAATTTTTTTTAATTTTTCTTTTTCCTTTTCTTTTATATAATTACTTTTTTCAATTTCATCTACAAGAATTTTTAATGACTTATTATTGGTTTGAAGATTTTTGTTTCTGGTCATTTCGTTAATGTTATTATTATTATTATTAATAATATTATTATTATTACTATTATTATTATAATTATTATTATTATAATTATTATTATTATAATTATTATTATTATAATTATTATGGCTGTTGTTGATGAAAAACAATTTATTATTTTCATCATATGAATGATTATTTTTCTTCTTATTATATAATGAAGTGTAATTAATGTTTATAAGATTGTTCATAAGCTTATGATTAGAAATGTTAGTATTATTATTATTATTATTATTATTATTATCATTATTATTATTATTATTATTATTATTATAGTAAAAAAGGTTATTTTTTATAAATTTATTATAATGATTATGTTCATTTATATAATTATCATATTGATCAGATGTATCTTGTGCATTATGAGTAGATGTATGATCCTTATCAGTGTTTGTTGTTAAGGGATGATTTTTACTAGCATTATAATTACCATCATTATTATTATCATTATTATTATTTTCATTATTTTTATTATTATTATCATTATTTTTATTTTCATTATTTTTATTATTATATATGTCTTTTGTTTCTTTTTGCTTTGTTTGGGTATATTTTTCTAATTGATCTACACATTCATTATTATCATCATTTACATGTTCTTCTTCCTGGTGATCTGTATGTTCGTGTGGATCTTCCATATTTTCTTCTGTGTTATCTGTGCTAATCGATATGTCTAATAATTGTTTATATATCAATGTGGAGACTTGCTTGGATGAATTCAAATTAATATTACACTTACATAATTCTTCGATTTCATTTTTATATATTAAAGGGTCATCTGATTTTTTTTGTATTTCTTCAATTTTATTTTGATTCAGAAAAATTCCTTTTTCCTCTATATGACTTATACATAATATTAATGGTTGTTCAATTTTGATATATAAATTTAGTATATTCAAATTATGTTTTAATTTATTTATTAAATATTCAAATAATAAAATTAAACAGCAATTTCTTGATATACTATAACATATATTATCTTCTTCTGTGATATCTGATATATTTCTTTTATTCCCAAATACAAGTTTTTTAATATCTTGAAGATTATTTATATTATGAGGAGTAAAACTTAAATAATTTTGTTTTTCTTTTTCTATTTTGTTTTTTTTCTCTAACTTTTTATTGTTCTTTAATTCTTTACTTTTTTTATTTTTTCTCTCATTTGATATGTCCACATATGTATCATCATTGTATTGACTATTTTTATTGTATACATTATTTTTATTGTATATATAATTTTCAATATTTTTATTATTTTCATCATTTTTATTATTTTCATCATTTTTATTATTTTCATCATTTTTATTATTTTCATCATTTTTATTATTTTCATCATTTTTATTATTTTCATCATTTTTATTATTTTCATCATTTTTATTATTTTCATCATTTTTATTATTTTCATCATTTTTATTATTTTCATCATTTTTACTATTTTCATCATTTTGATCATTTTCATCATTTTTATTATTTTCATCATTTTCATCATTTTCATTATTTTCATTATATTCATTATTTTTATTTTGGTTTTTATTTTTCTTATCTTTTTTCTTTTGATATTTTCCCCAACCGTATACTCCAAACTTTGCTGATATTACATCGCTAAATTCAGGAGCAAATTTTGAAAAATACGAAAAAGTATTAAGACTTAAATTTTGTATATCATTAATTTTATTAGGTATAAGACTTTTATCTTTAACATTTAAATATTCATTATAAACATTTTGTAATTTTTCCCCTCTTTGAACTAATTGTATTAGTGAACTAATAATATATATATCAAATATATTATTAATATTTATTAATTTTAATTTAATATTATTAAATATATGTATTAAATTTTTATAATCATATACAACATATAAAAAAAAATCATCCATATATATATTTGATATATTTGTTTTTTGTTTTATAAAATTATGTTGAATACATTCATTTAATTTATTTTTTACTTGATCATTATTTATTAATTCGGATATATTAAAGGAAAAGAAAAAAATATGATTTTTTTCTTTATGTATACATTTATCATAATCTATATTATCTTCATATATTTCTGGTGTATTTAAAATTGATTCTATATTATATAATGAATTATTTGTATTTGTTTTTTTCTTTATGGTATAACTTATTATATCATTATGAGATTCTTCATCTTTTTTTTTTTTATCTTTTTTTTTTTTTATCTTTTTTTTTTCCATTATGATACTTTTTTTTTTTTTGGTTTTTTTCTTTTCCTCTTCTCCAATAGCTTCATTATGAATATATTCTCCATTATATTGACATTTGTTAATTATGTATTCATCATTATTATAATTTCCATTTATACTATTATTAGTATGATTCATTTGTTCTTCTTTTTTATCACATAATATAGAATGATTTAATTGTGAAGATTCATTTATGTGTTCGAATAAAGTTTCTTTCAAATCATATGATGGTATTTCAGATTCACACTTTTTAAAATTTCCAACATATTGTTGTGAATGTTGTTGTCCATTTTCTTTTTCCTTTTCTTTATCTTTTAAATTGTTATGATTATTTATTGTATTTATTATTTTATTAAAGTTCCAGTTATCATATTCATGAGAATTATGCAAAATGTTATTTAACTTAATATCATTATTAGATATAACAATATGAAATGTAATATAAGTTGGTATAGAGAAACATTTGGACTTATATTTATCTTCAACAATTTCAGGACACCAGCTTATAAATATTTTTATTTTATCATATTTCCATTTATCAATTAGTTTTTTATAATCATTAATATTATTATTATTATCATCCAACTCAGTAATATTCATATCATTTTCAATATTTATATTGTGAATTTTATCATTCCTTGTTATCTTTATTTTCCTTTTTGTTATTTCATCGTTTATATTATTTTTCAGAGTTAACTTATCTTTATATTGTTCGTACTTATAATTTGACAGTCTTTCTAATAAAGAATATAAGGCATTTATTTCTTTATTTATATCATTTTTCTTATTTAAAACATTTATCAAAGCATTATAATTTATGTTATTACAATAATATCTAGTGACATTCAAATATATTATATTCCTTTTATTTATTCTTATCAAAGCATGTTTAAAAAATGAATCAAACAATTTCATTTTATCATCTTTTTACATTATGTATAAATATTTTTATATAAGAAAAAATAAAATACATTTCTTCACACTCATATTAAATATAATCTGATATATATATATATTATGTATTTATTTATATATATTTATTTACCATTAGTTTATTGTTTCTCTAAAAAAAAACAAAGAAAGAATATATATATATATATATATATATATATATATTTATATATTTTTATTGAAAATGCTGAAATGGTAATAAAAAAAAACAAATATTATATTATATTATATTATATATATATATATATATATATATATATATATATATAATTGTACATGTGTGTATAATTTGTACATATATATAATAAATATATGTAAAGTATTTTTTTTATTTCATATACTTTCATCGATCTTAATACTAGTAAAGCCCATACAGAAAATATTACAAAATTGTTAATATCAGTCTCTTTTTTAGTTATATGTAAGTTTAAAATTATAGCTGTTTTTAATTTAATTAATAGGGATAATTTATGTTATTTTATTTTATCATATTAAAGAGGAATTATATCTTAAGAGGTTGTTAGGCCTTCTCATTTTTATCTGTTAATTGGAAATTAAAGAAAATAAAAAGAAAAAAATATTAATTATATATTTTGTATGATATAAGAAATATGTTATACACATGTAATATTATTTTTAATAGTTTATGCTTTATTTTATATTAATAACTATACAAAAAAAAAAAAAAAATAAAATAAAATAAAGAAAACCATCACCTTATTTATAGTCATAAAAAGAAAATTATATATATATAAATATATGTATGTATTTTTTAAAAAAGTATAATGTTATTATTAATTCGTATTGAATTGTTGTTTTATAAATAGTTTTAATTATTAATATATATATATATATATATATATATATATATATATATATATATATATACATATATATATAAATTTAAAGTAAAATAAAAAGCTTAAAAAATTGTGTTGTAGATTTACAAAAACAACAAGAAAAAAAAATAATATATATATATATATATATATATATATATATTTACATAAATCCACCCGAAAAAAAAAAAAAAAAAAATAATTAATTAATTAAAACGAATATACACATAAATATATACAAGAATATTTACGTGGGTATATATTATCATTGAGCGTGGTTAAAAATTAACATATCTTTTCAATCTACATAAATATATATATATATATATATATATATATTATAACAAATAAAATATACAAATACATAAAAAAAAAAAAATAATAATAAATACACATATTAATGATATATATATATATATCCTAACTTTTAAGATAATATTTATATTTCCCCCATTTAAACAAAAAAAAAAATAAAAAAAAATAAATAATTTATAAAAAAAGAAATATATTTATAACTCCACATTTTTTTTTGGAAAATAGATTAGAGACATTAAATCATCAAAAAATGAAGAAACAAAACCTTTTTTTTCTTTTTGATCAATAATTTCTCCTGTTTTTTTTAAATCATCTTCTAAGACTTCGTTGAATTTTTTTGTGGTACTATAATATTCTCTATCGAGAAATCCGTTCATTTTTTCTTTAGATGGAGATGATAAATGTTGTTTAAATTCTAGATACTTTTGCATAATTTTTCTAGGATTTTGTGAGAATAAATTAACTATAGAAAAGTTTTGTGTAAAGCTATAATAAGATGATTTATTATTTATGTTATCTTCTTCATGTTCTGTATATTGAGGATGATTATATGTAACACTATTATTATGTATATTATTTCTTGTATTATCATTATTATTACCATTTCCATTTGACATATTATTCATATGATTAGAAGCAGAATTAATATTATCATCATCTTTATATTGTTCATATAGTTCATAATTTAAATCTTCATCATCAATATCATCATCTTCTTCTGCATTACTATTATTATTATTATAATGATGGTTAATATTTCCATTGTTGCAATTTTCACCACCTAATGTTTTGAAACATGTTTTATTATAAAAAGGACTCTTCTGTAAAATTTCTTCTTTTTTTTTTATAAAATTTTGATCTGCTTTTATATAATTAAAATAAGGATCATAATTTTTTGTACTTCCATTTAATATTTTCACTTGTATATCTTTCAAATTAAATTGCTTATTATTAAATTCAACTAATAAATCATCTATATCTGTTATTGATCTTTTTATATTTATACCTCCATCTTTTCCATTCATATTTAATAATTTTTCGCTAATTACAGGAAATAAATATTTTATTTCATCCATATCTTTTTCACTAATAGATTTTTTTATTATATCATTTATTGAATATAAATCATTTTTATTCATATCATTTTTTATATTTCCATACTTTTTATTATATTCTTCTTCAGATAATTTATATAATTTGCCACCTTTTCTTTCATACCCTTTTCTTACTGCTTTATAATACTTACAACACCCTTGCTCAATTTTATTTCCTTGGTCTTTAAAAATATAACAATTATAAAATAAAGGTTTCATAAATATATTCATATAGTCGCACTTCTCCTCTTCTACATTATGTTCAAAACTAATATGAATAAGTTTTAAACTTAATAACAAAAGCAGTAGGAAGAATTTCATATTTGTTAAATTATTTAGGTGTGTAGAAGATTTTCTACTTTTAAAAAAATATATATATAAAATAAACAAATAAATAAAATATATATAATTATATATATATATATATATATATATATATATAGTACTCTTGTGTGAGCAAAAAAAGTATGACAAGAATTAATAAAAATAAATATGTATTCAGTATATATAATATATATGTAAATATTTTTTATTCATCTAGAATCCGACTTATTATTTTTTTTATCGGTGCACTGTAAAATATTATATATATATTATATATATATATGTTTTTTTTTTTTTTTTTTTTATTAATTAATTTTTTTTCTTTTTTTTTCTTGGGCTCATTTTATCTTGATATATTATGATCTTGTTATTATCTTCATCTTCATAACAGCAAAAAAAAAAAAAAAAAAAAAAAAAAATATGTAGAGAAAAAATTCAATAATTTTATAATTATATGAAAAAAAAAAAAAAAAAAAAAAAAAAAAAAAAAAAGTAATATATATTATTACATATATAAATATATATATATATATATATATATATATATATATATATATATATATATATATCTATAATATATGTATATAATATTTTAATATAATGTAGAAATGTTGTAAATAATAATATATGTGAACATTATATCTTATAGAGCCAAAAAAAAATTACAAAACAAGAAAAAAAAAAAAAAAAAAAAAGAAAAGGTATAAATAAAACTAAAAGGGTAAAAATATAATGATAAAAAAATTATATAAATGAAAAAGTAAAGAAAAAATAAACCCAGAATGAAATAGTAAATTATATATATATATATATATAATATATATTTTTATAAATATAAGGAATGAAAATTATTATATACGTGTTAATTAAAAAAAAAGAAAGTATTATATATATATATATATATATATATATATATATATATTATATATATATTTATATATATATATATATATATATATATATTATATATATATTTATATATATGTAAATTTTTTCTTCAATGGTCATAAAAATATTAATATATATATATATATATTTATATATATTTGTCAATCATTTTTCTCTGCATGCATATATAAAGTATTAAATATAAAATAATGATAATGAGAAATTTTTTTTGGAGGAAAAGAAAATAAAATATAAAAAATATACATATTTATTACTGACCATCAAAATGATATAACATAAAATAAAAAATATTTATTCTCTTTTAAAATAGGTTTCTTCTAATTATAATAATTATATATTATATAATTTATATGTTATTATTTTTTATATAATTAAATATAAAAAAAAGAAAAAATAATAATAAAAAAATAAAAAAAAAAGAAAAAAAAAAAAAAGAATTTGAAATAAGAAAAATATATATATATATATATATATATATATATATATATATATATGCATATATTATTGCATACTATTTGTTAATATGAATAGAGAAACCTATATTTATGAAGTGTAAAAAAAAAAGAAAAAAAGAAAAGAAATTAATAATATAATTATGTATAATAATGTGAGAAGGAAAATTGTAGCTAATAACATATGGAGAATTATGGGACCCCGAACAAAAAAAAAGGATTTAAATTTTTTTATATTATTATATAAACATAATTTTAATTTTAAAATTTTAAAAAGTTCTCCCACAAAAAAAAAAGAATTTTGTGAAGATTATAATGATATTATAAAAGAGTGGGATAATCATGAAAACATTAAAAAAAATGAAATGTCATATTGGAAAGAACAAATAAATATTGTTAATAGTAATATAAATAAGAATAAAATAAATTATACACACGTATTGAACAATACAAATAACTTAAATAATTTAAATGATTTTATATGTTGTGAAGAAAAAAATGGGAAAAATGTTAAGAGTGATATTTTTTTTTTCCATAACGATTACTTAATATATAAAAATATTAAAGCTAAAGTGTATCATAATAAAAAAAATGAAATTAAATATATATCGAAACATTTTTTTTATCATTTAAATAAGTATCATAAAAATATTATAAATTCTTTTTTTAATGAATGTTTTTATAAATATACAAAAACATCTAAAATATTTTTTGGAGTATTAGTAAGTTTTTCTATTTTATTAAGTTTATTTTTAGTCACATCATCAAATTTTTTAGAATATAATATAATTTTAAAATATCATATAAAATTTCATTCCTTACTTTTTGCATTTTTCTCATCATATTATTTGGGATTGCAAATAGCTAATTATTATTTTATAAATAATATTCATAACTTTTTTAGTAGCTTTTTTTTTCTAGCTTCTATTAGCTCCATATATTTAGCTGACTATTACATATGGATATCTTATTATTTCTTAAGTTTCAATTATCTCATTTTTTTGTTATTTAATTATTATAATATGTATTATCTAAATGTTATACCCAAATTTATATTTAAAAATGTAAACAAAATTTTTTTCCTTTCTCTTTTCTCTAATTATCTAGCCATAAATAAAGGAAAGTTCATAGAAAAAAATATCGATCTCTTGAAAAATGAAGACACCGATACATCTTTTTGGGGGCTCTTGAAAATTTTACCATATTTTGTATAAGTAAAAAAAAAAAAAAAAAAGTGTGTGATTAGTCATATATATATATATATATATATATATAACGGATAAAATAAAATGATATATCCATGTAGGATATAAAAGTAGTTGGGTATATACGCAACATCAGTTTTGGATAGGCTAAACAAAGTTATATTTATGTAATATATATATATATATATATATATATATATATATATATATGTATAATTTTTTCAGTTAAATTTTTATTATATATATATATATATTTTTTTTTTTTTTTTTTTTTTTTTATCTTTCTTTTCTTATTAATATATCTATTTTTGTATATAACATAAATAAGAACCTATATTCACATATACAAAAATGATTATATAATTATACATTTTTAGAGAGAATTCATAAAATAAACACCATTAAAAGGATACATAATATTTTCTTCTTTTCTTTTTTTTAATAAAATATCTTACGTATCAATTAATTCTTTTATATATATATTTTTTTAAAATGTTATATTAAAAATAGAAATTTATAATATTGTATACATGATAATAGGTTGCATCATTTTTTTACGGACGATTATATATTAATATATATATATATATATATATATATATATATATAATATTTATATTTATTTATTTATTTATTACTTATTAAGGGGGGGTTACACTTTTTTCAATTGGAAATGCAAAATATAATGAAAAAAGTATATATAACCATATAATATATATTATATATATAATATAATATAATATAATTATAACATTTTTTATTTTATAATAATTAATAGTTTAAATTAGAATTAATATAAAAAAAAATCAATAGATTCAATGCAAAGATATATATGAATGATAAAATATATATAATATATTTCTTTTTATTATATAATATATATATATATATATATATATATATATTATGAATAAAAGAAAATAATAATAATATTTAATTTTTAAATAATATATATGGCCATATTTTTTTATTTTCTTTAATGTATTATAATTATCAATACTAATAATTAATCTTTAAGCATAACTTATTATTTTATTATTATTATTTTTATATATATATATATATATATATATATAAAATCTCAATATTATATGTACTTATAATTTCAATGTACATTTTATATAATATCATTCGTATATATATGTTATTTATATACATATATAAAATCAAAAATATACCTTTTTTATTGATTAATAAAAAGTAATATACTTAAATTAACATCAAATTAAGTGTAATATATATAAGAAAAAAATAATATATTATTAAAAAATATGATGTTTTTTTTTTTTTATTTTATAATTATTATTTATTTTTTCTAATCCATATTTTTATAATCTTTTGTATATATAACCTTTTGGAAACAAAAAAAAAAAAAAAATAGAAAAAATATTTATAAATAAATAATTCTTATATGTATATTATACTTTTATTTTCAAATAAAATTTTATAATTATATATAATATATTTATTTTTTTTATTATTTCTTTATTTATAAAATAATTGTTTTTTTTTTTATATTTCAATAAAATAAATATTTATATATAATATATACCATAATATATATTTAATTTCAGGGGGGTATCTTTATATAATATTTATACAAAAAAAAATTTATATATAAAGTAATAAAACAGAAAAAAAAATTATATAAAAAAAACAATGTTTTTTTTTTTTTTTTTTAAATGTTCATAATATATAATACATATTTATTCTTAATTATATTTATATTATTTGTCATAATATTTTTACATAATTATAAAAATATATAAATAGATATAATTATTATATATATATATATATATATATATATATATTTATTTATTTATATATATAATTATTATTATCACATATAAATATTTTTTTCTCTTTAATAAAAATATATAAAATATGATACAAAGAATTATTTTTTCTAAACAGTAAGTTTATAAAAAAGAAAAAAAAGAAAAAAAAAAACCTTTTTTTTTTTTTTTTTTTTTCTCTTTTTTATGTATTTCATTTGTATAGAATTATATTATTGATTTCATGTATAATATATTTTCTTTTCCTTTCTATTCATTTATACAATACTCATTAATTCCTTTTTTTTATTTTTATATTTTTTTGGGCATCATGAGAAACAATACTATACATATAATATATTATATTGGTAAAATAAGAGAATATTTTACTATATATTTATATTAATACATAGATATATTATAAAGGAATGTGAGCATTGTATATATAATAAAATATATGTTATTATATATATATATATATATATATATATATATATATATGTATTTATATTTTATAATACATGTTTTAATTTGAAAAAATATTTTTAGGAATAATTGTATTCATCATTATCAATTAAATATTGATACAGTTATTTGATAAACTAATTTTTTTTTTTTTTTTATTCATTTAATTAAAGTTGTGATTAAAAAATAAACCATTATTATTATTATTATATATATATATATATATATATATATATATATATATATATGTATATGTGTATGTGTATATGTATATGTATATGTATATGTGTATATGAATATGTATATGTGTATATATATATATATATATATATATATATATATATATTCTTTTTTATTACATTTATACATTCTTTCATATTTTTCAACCATTTGAATAATGTAATATATTTAATATATATATATATATATATATATATATATATTATATCTTTTAAGATATATATATTTTTTCGACATATTTTTCATTTGACATTATAATTATAACTGTAATTGTATCATTAATAATATTAATATGTTTATTTATATTTATTTATATTTTTATATATATTTTAATTTATTTTCCCTTTCATTTTGTTGTTTATATAAAACGTATTAAATAAATATTTATGCAAAGGTCACAAGATATTTGTTTATGAATATTATAATTCCTGCATGATAATAAATAAAATGTAGCTCTATATTTTATGGCCATCACATATATATATATATATATATATATATATATATGTGTGTGTGTATTTATTTATTTATTTATTTATTTATTTATTCATTTATTCATCTATCCATTAAACTATCCATTCACCTATCAATTAATTTGAATTATTTTTTTATTGGTAATATTATTTATTTATTTAAAAATTTTTCTTTCCTTTTTTTGTTTTTATAAATGCACACTGTTTACGAAAACGAGAACTTGATTGAATGTAGTAATTTTATGCTGAACAGAAAAGATAGTCTTGAGGAATTTTTTGAGGTGAGCGAGATAAAAGAAGAGAATGAGGAAACATATTTGAATTATAATATAGAATGTACATTAAATAAAAAAATAGAAGATAGGAAGAATAATATTACGTATAGACGTGAAATAATAAATGATGAGAATATACAAGAGAATAAAAAATATGAAGATGTTGGTGTAACTGAACCTATATCATTAAATTATCCATCAGAAGAAGATATTAAGAAATCTAATGATGTAGTAGAATTATTGAAAGGTTATAATTTATTTGAAGAGGAAAGTGGATTAAAAAAGAGAGAAAATGTTTTAGGTATGATAAATAAATTATTCCATGAGTTTCTTATTGAATTATCTATAAATCAAGGTATAAGTGAAGAAGAAGCAAATAATATATCAGGAAATTTATATACATTTGGTTCATATCGTTTAGGTGTAATTACGCCAAACAGTGATATAGATTGTATCTTTTTAGCTCCACAAAATTTGACAAGAGAAATATTTTTTAATGAATTTTACTTAAAATTACAACAAGATAGAAATGTAAAAAAGTTACAAGCATTACCAGAAACTTATACCCCTATTATACAATTTATGTATGATGATGTTGATATCGATTTATTACTAGCAACCTTACCATATAAAACATTAAAAGATTGTTATTATTCTTTAGATAATGATCATATATTGAAAAATTTAGATGAAGTAACAGTTCGATCTTTAAACGGTATTAGAGTTGCTGACTTAATATTAAATTCTGTACCGAATAAAGATTATTTTAGAAATACATTAAGATTTATAAAATTATGGGCAAAAAGTAGAGGTATATATAGTAATATATTAGGTTTCTTAGGAGGTATTTCATGGGCATTATTAACTGCAAAAATTTGTCAGTTATACCCAAATTTTAATGTTAGTCAATTAATATGTAAATTCTTTAAAGTATATTCTATATGGAATTGGAAATATCCTGTACTTTTACAAAATATTAAAAAATATAATATTGAAGGATTAAATAATTTTCCTGTTTGGGATCCTGAAAAAAATATAAAAGATAAATTACACGTAATGCCTATCATTACACCAGCTTTTCCATGCATGAATTCAACACACAATGTTACATATTGTACACGTAATATTTTAATAGAAGAATTTAAAAGAGCTCATTCTATTATCCAGTATATGGAAGATGAAAATAATATGAAATCTTCTATACGTATGAATAAATTGTGGCCAAATAATAATATAAATAATCTTAATAATAATAGTAATAGCGTTTGGATGACTATTCTAGAACCATTAGATTTATTCAGTACTTATAAACATTTCTTACATATACAAATTATGGGTATTAATGAATATATATATAATAGTTGGAAAGGTTGGATTGAAAGTAAAATACGTCTCTTATTCAAAAAATTAGAAACTATTAATGAATTAAAAATTAGACCCTTTCCTAAATTCTATTTTTATAAAAAAGAAAAATTATATTATTGTTCATCCTTTTTTATAGCACTCATTTTTTTTTATAAAAACCCATATGAAAATACTTTTAACTTATCATATGCAATTCGTGATTTTATTGACATTGCCTTGAATTGGCCTCAAAAAGTAAAATACCCAAACTCTTTTAAAATTAATATCATGTATCAAAAAAGATCGCAAGTTCTACAATTCTTAGACATTGTAACAAAAGAAGAAAACCAAAAAAATAAACAAGTGATGGAAAATACTGACAAAGATGATATTAATCATAATCAAAATGGTTATACAAATAACCATAAAAATAAGCAATTTGATGAATACGACGATCACTTGTTTAATTGAACAACATATTGATATTATTTTAAGTGATTATATATGTACTTTTTTTTTTTTTTTTTTTTTTTTTTTTTTTTTTTACAAATCATACAAATAATGTGATTAAAGCCTTATTTCACCTAAATGAAATTAATACATGTATATATATAAATATATATGTATATATAGAGAGAGAGATATTATTACATATAATATGTGTGTATTCAAAAAATATATATATTTTTTTTTGGTACCACCGAATAATTTTTTTTTAAAATTAATTTTTTAATTTTTATTTTTTTTATTTTTTTTATTTTTTTTATTTTTTTTATTTTTTTATTTTTTTAATTTTTTATTTTTTTATTTATTATTTTTTATTTTTTTAATTTTTTTTTTTTTAATTTTTAATTTATTTATTTTTATTACCATGATATATATTAACACTAAATTTATTATTTGCTGCTCCCCCTCTTCCCAACATAATGTGTAGCTTAAACTTGTTTATTATAAGCCAAAAAATTAAATATTTAAAATGATGAAAAGAAAAAATATATGTGCATGAAAATATTAGCACAAATATATTTTGAATGATGATTGTGTATATTATTTTATATATGATTTTTTTTTTTTTTGATGTATGAAAGGAGAAAATATTTTTTAATAAATTTTTTTTTCCTACATGTAGTATATTTTGTGTATATTTTTTTATTTTTATAATGGTAAAAATAGTGTTCAAATTGTAAGTTCTAAATTATTATATTATATTAAAAAAAAATATATATATATATATATATATATATATATAATATATTACATTATTTATTACTACCAAAACATAAGTATTATAATATGGATAAAATGTTTGATGCAAATCTACATAAAAAAAAGATATGAAAAATGTTTTGAATTTATTTTTCTTTCTTATTATAGATGTATCCTTTTGTATAAAAACATTAAGGTAAAAAGTTAATATTTAATGACAAATCTTTTTACATATAATACATTCATTATTATAAGTTAATTAAATATTTTATTTCATAAAAAATACACTTTTCCCCCTCTTTCAATTCAATCATGTGTATGCATAAAGGAGACGTGGGAAAAAAAAAAAAAAAAAAAAAAAAATACATTTTATTGGTGAAATCTGAATAATTATAAATTTTGCTTCCTGATCTACCATACTTCTTTTTATGAATTATTAATTTCTGTTTTATTTTGCTCACTTGAAAGTTTATGATGATTAAAATATGATTGCTTTAACACTTCTGGGTTTTTATATAATAAAGGATATAAAAATTCAGTTTTTAAAATAAAATTAGGTAAAAATTCATATTTTTCCATAATATGATATAATGAAAAGTTGGTAAAATTTTTTAGACGATCTTCTTTTTTTTCAGCCAACAGAGGTAAACTTTTTCTGTTACTTAATCTTTTAAACCATTTACAAAGGTTTTCATAATCCTTCATTTTTAATTTGGCTGTCATTTTATTGAAAGTTTCTTTTTTTATTTTTTATTTTGATTAATATATTTGATATGTATTAAAATAAGGTATGGAGAACATATTTCAACCAAACTATATAAACAGATGAAAAAAAAATATATGTATATATATATATATATATATATATATATATATTATATTATTTTTTACTTAATTCTTTTTTTTCATTTTTTATACTATAAGAATGATAAATAAAAAGATATATGTATATATATATATATATTAATTTTTTTTTAGTCAAAGGAGGCAAGTATATCTATTCCTTTTTAACATATGAATGTTAATATATTATTTATTTATAAAATTTTTCGTTTTATATATTTATTATATATGTTACATATATATATATATATATATATATATATTATTCTTTTTTATTTTTATTTATAGTATTCCTAAAAAATATATAAATAAAATTTCAAATAATATAATTAATAATAAATATATATATTATATATATTGTTATATATATATATTATATTTTAATTTTTTGGTAGTATTTCATTTCGGATTCTTTTAAAAAATGAAAATAAAATAAATAATAAATTATTAAGCATATAAATATATTATATTATATTATATTATATATATATATATATATTATTATATTATACATTTAATTTTATATTTAATATAAAAATTAAACAATTGTGTCAAAGAAATGCAAAATGCGTGGCATAAATTAAACAAGGCCGTTCAAAATATCCAGAATGTCATACTTAGTGATGATGATAATGACAGTTCGATAATAAAAGATGAAAACAATAATGACAAGGAAGAACATACAAAAAGTAATGAGAGAACTTTTAGTTTTTCTAATTTGAAGACCTTTTCGCAAATTAGTTATGATCGCAAAGGTTTTCATTTATCATATGATAATAAACAAGATGATAATAAAAATTTTAATGAATATGGAAATGTTGAGAATAAAAACAATAATATTTTAAAATCTTGTAAAGAAAGTATTATAAGGAATGATAAAGAAATAATATACAATATGAAAAATATATTATATGAAGAAATAATAAATAATATAAACTTATTTAAAAAATTTATGAAAAATGAAAAGGCACAATTATTAATTAATGAATATAAAATTAATTATTATAATTCAATGAAAAGTGATTTTTTTTTCTTAAATTATATTTCTATGAGTAAATATATTTTACTTATATTATCAAAATTTTTAAATATTCATTTGATTGATAAATTTGAATGTATTCATATAAATAATAAAGAAGAATATGAATATTATATAAAAAATTTATTTTTAGACATCCTTAAAATTGAGAACATCCATGATTTATATAATAATAATAATAATATTAATACATTTTACCAAGAAAATATAAGTAAAGGTGGAATTCTTAACAATATATATAAAAGTGGAAGTTTTCATAATAATCATAGTGTAGAAATAAATAATACTAATAAAAAATTTACAGAAAAGGACATTAGCCAAAAAAATGAAGGTTCCCCTAATACATTAATAAGATGTAATTCTTTAGATTATATATTAAGATATAAAAATAATCTTACTTTTAATAATGAAAAAACATCACCCTTTTCCATTATAGGTGATATGTCATCTAAAAAGGATGTAGATCAAGTAAATAAACAAATAGATGTCCAACATGATATACACAAACAAAATTTAAATAATAATATGAAAAGAGAACACATCACTCAATGTAATAACAATAATGAATATGTTACTATAAATGACAAAAATGATAATAATAATATTGACATATCAGTTATGGGACATGAACAAGTGGAACAAAATAATCAACCATTATATATCAACTCTAAAAGTAATTATTCTCATAGTAATAATATATATGATGATAATAATTTTTCTAGTTTCCATTCCAAAAAAACAAGTAATAAAACATTTAATAACAGTAATCTTCATAATATTGAAAAATATGACTTTTGTCAAAATATGGAAAATTATATTACATATAATAATAATATGAAAGAAAAATGTTTAGTTAATTCAAAAAAAATATTTGATCCATTCCCAGATAAATCTTCTCTCACCGAATGTGAAGAACACGAATTTATTATAAGAAACGATACAAAAATTGATTTCTCAAAAATTATTAAATCATTGAAAGAAGAACATAATATTAAAATTGAAATATTGAATTCTAAAATAAAAATTTTAAAAGAGGAACTAGCTAAAAATAATGACGTGCAAACAAATATGAGAAAAATGAAAAAGGATATAGAAAAATATCAAAAAGAATTAGATAATAAAAATCAAATTATTGATGATTTACATCATGAAAAAAATATTTTACAACATCGTTTAAGTGAACTAGAAATAAAATATAAAGAAAATACAAATTCAGGTGATACCAAAGAAGCATTAAAACAATATTGTGAGAAAAACCATATAGATAAACAAATAATTATAGAATTAATAAAAAATAGTAATGATATATTAAAGAAAAGAAATGTGAAGAAAGAAATATTTCTTATATTGTGTGATATGTTAGGTATAAAAAATATGATACCTGGTTTGGAAGAAAAAGATATATCGGAACAATTCTTGGAATTTATAGATGAAGAGACAAAATAATTTTAACTCCATTTAATCTTCTGTATATATATATATATATATATATATATTAATTTTTCAAGGTTCCTTTTTTTTTTTTTTTTTTTTTTTTTTGTTTAGTATTTTATATATGTATATTTTGCATTGTAATTTTATATAAGTATTCAAATACATATATATTATTCTTTTTAAAATTCTTTTTAATAGTTCCATATGTGTCTACCAATTTTTATTTAACTTTCATTTTCATTTTCATTTTCATTTTTATTTTATTTTATTTTTTGTTTTGATTTGTTTTGTTTTGTTTTGTTTTATTTATTTATTTATTTATTTATTTATTTTTTAAATGAATCCCATTTTATCATTCTCATATTTTATATTTTATTATTTTAGACATAATTTTTTAATTTTATCCTTTTAATGATTTTTAACGTTTTTCGTGTTATATAAGAAGAGGAAATATTCTTATATTCAATAGTTCCCCATATATATATATATGTTATTTTAAAGAATGTCTATAAAATTATTCATATATATATAAAAATAAATAAATATATATATTTATCTATTATACTTAGTTCACTGCGTTGTTTTCATAAAGTGTCAGATTTTAAATATGCACATATATACATATTATAGTAAACAAATAATGACAACTTTTCAATGTGTACGTATTTATAATATATAATGTAAACATCTCTTGTTTCAATGTAGTACGTTATCATATAAATAATTAAATATTAATATTTTATAACCAATAAGAATCTCTAAAGTGATCAAATGTACTATATCTGTCCAACAATTAAAGGAATAATATCAATTGTAAATATCATACTACTCTTTTAGCTTTAAAAAAAAAAAAAAAAAAAATATCCTGAACCGTTCAGAATTTTATTTGATTTTATTAAAAAATAAGACAGCTAATATATTTTTTTAAAATATTACTAAATATTATTAATGGCTTTATGAGAGTTATATATATATATATATATATATATATTTTATTTAAGGTATTATATCAAATAGCTATTTAAAAAAAAAAAAAAAAAATGTCTACATATAAAAAAATATTAAATTTTGTAATGGTAGATATAATCATATATAAGCATAATGAAAAAGATATAAATAACATATATATTATCTTTACAAAAAATAAAATATAAAAATAAAAAATATAAGATGATATATGTATATCTAAAAATCATCAGATTTATTTTTATTATTAACTTTTTCGTATATAAAAATTATCAATATGAATATATATTTATATGTTATTTTATACTTTTAAAATATATACAAGTGAAAGTTTGGGTTATATTATTCTTCCATATAATAGTAAAAAAAATATTCATAAAAATGAAGTGTTCAAATAAAACGGATATATATTAAGAGAACATTTACATATATTGATAAACATAAGGACAAATATATATAATAATAAATATACTATATAATTTATATAATATAATATATATATATATATATAAGAGAACAATTTAATAATAAGACTCCATATCATTATTTTTCTATTTCCACTTTAAAATATTTATAACATGAGTAATATTATTTTAGAAAAAAAGGAACATCATAAAAATTTTCAGAAATTCAAAAAGGTCGTAAAGAAGAATGCAAATAATAAAACCGAAAACTTTTACTCAAAGAAAGGATATAAATCAAAGGATGATATAAATTTAGTTAACCATGTTAGCCATAGGAAAAAAAATAATGTCATGGGTAAAATAAACAAAACATTTTCAACAAAAATTTATATTAATAAAAAAGGTATTTCTAATAATGAAAACAGAAATAAGGAATTAATTAAATATGCTACTGATATTATATCTTTATTTGATAATAATAAAAAGGAAGTAAGAAACGAAAGTGACAACAATATGAATATTGGTTATAAAAATGATGAAGAAATTATATCTTTGTCAAATAAGAATATAAAGAACGCATCTGAAACATTAAATTGTTTCAATGAATCAAAACAGATAAACTCCTTTGAATTTTCTTTGGAAATAAATAATGAAAGTAATTATCATTTATCAAAACATGTAAAAGAATTAATAAATTATACGAGTAACTCTGAGTCATACTTTAGTGACAGAGACTTTATTTCTGAAAATAATAAAAGTAATAATAAATCAAGTGAGAGTACGAAAAAGAAGAAAACGACGAAGTTCAAAGAAACATGTGAAAACAAAAAATATAAGAAGAAAAAAAAAAATATAATTATCGATTATAATCCAGATATTATATATAAAAATTTAGATAATTTAAAATCTTTATACCAAGGAGTACATGATTCCACATCTTTCTGTATGACGAAATTGATGAATAGTAGAATACATGTTGAGAAAAATATAGCAAAATATGATGATATCTTATCAGAACATAGCGAGAATATATTTAACAAATTTGATATCTTCATTGAAGAAGACGTGAAAGATGTTCATGAACCCAGTAAAAAAATAAAATGATAATAATATAAACAAATATATATATATACATATATATATATATATATATATATATATGTTTTTTTTTTTTTTTTTTTTTTTTGTTAGGATATGCTTATATTGATCAAATATGTGAATGTTTTACTTACATTATGTCTATCACATTAACCAAATGATACAACATTGTGAATTATAAACTGATGGAGAATGAGTAATTTAACTATTTATTTTTTCTCTAACACAAAAATAGGTGGTGATTTCATTTTTTTTTTTTGAAAACAATATATATTCTTATAATTTTTTTTTTCGTTAATTTTTGCAAACGTTACTGTTAATCGTTTTTAAAAGATACATATAATATTTATTTATTTATTTATTTATTTTTATAATTTTTTTTTTGTATATATCTTAAATGAACGTTTAACATTTAAAAAAAAATAAAAAACAAAATGACACGAAATGAATTAATGTGATATACAATATAAGGTTTGTCCTTCTTGGACAATTAAAATAAAAAAAAATAAAAAAAGATTTTATAAGTATAAAATTAACATGTTCATATAACAAAAAACAAAAACATAAATATATAAATATGTATATACATATATATTTTTTTGTTTAAACAATATATCAAATGAATACACAAATTAATATTATATTCACAATAAGAAAGTAAAGATTTAATAATTACACACAAAAGCAATTATTTAATTTATTGACATGTTAACGAAATTATTAGAAACAAATGAATTAAAAATGAATACGAGTATGTATATATATATATATATATATATATATATATATATATATATATATATTTGATTAATAAAATTTTGACATGGTCACGCATAACCTTTGATAATAATTATTTTATTATTAATTATATTACACAAATTAGTAACGTGGTTTTTATAAAACAATGTGATTTCTTTGACCACTTCATGCTCTGAGTTCTCTAAAAATGAAGGGCATACAGTTGCTTTCGAGGTATAGTTATCTAGAATATTTAACAAGGAATTTAATTTTTGATTTAGGTTTGTTAATAAATTAATTTGTGTATGGACTAGATTTTTGATATGATCATTATTATTGTGTGAGGTAATTTTTTTTTTATCCATATATATTGATTGTATTATTAATGAGAAGATGGTGACATTCTGAACAAGATAATTATAATGTTTAAATAAACAAGATAAATTAATAATCTGATAGGAATTATCATTAATTAATATCTTTTGATAATAATGTATGTTATTGTAAAAATATATATATATATCATTGTATAAAGATTGTATATTGTTAACGGATTCATATATATCTTTATTTTCTAATATTTCTAAGTACATATGTATATTGGCTAATAAGCATTTATAATACATACAAGAAATATATGTATATATATCATTATAAAAAGCAGCTTGTAAATTATCATGATTGTGTATGTATGGATAATATCCTAATTTTTCACTAAAGAGAAATGATTGATTATAATCATATTGATCGTTACTTTTATTTTTGATGACTGTATATTTTTTTTTTTGATCTAATAAAAGATCTGAATATTCATATACATCGTTATCATAATTACTATAATTAATATGATTAACATTATTAATATGATTAATTTGATTGTTACAAATGTTATTATTATTATTATTAATAATATTATTATTATTATTAATATTATTATTATTGTTAAGATTGTTTTCATTTTTGTAATGATTATTACTTATAAAATGGTTATAATTCATGTCCATATGATTATTGGCATTTGTAACATTTTGTTTACCATTCATAGGTAACATTTCTGTATTATTATCATTAGATATTTTTTCATATTCAGTCAATTCATAATAATAAATAATATATAACAAATAGGAATATGCACACTTAACTTTCTTAAGTGTTTTTTTTCTTATTTTATCCTCTTGTAATGTATAAAAATAATATGCCTTGTGAAATATATATGTAACGGTATTGAGTATAATAGAATTTATATATATCATTTGTATTGGATAATTAAAAAGATCAGTTAAACAATTATCAAAAGGAGAATATTTTGAAAAGTGATTAAATTGATCATTATATTTATTTTGTCTAAAAATAAATTTATTTTTATAAATATAATTATCTTTATCTAAGGATACGTATGTATTAGGGTTTGTATAAAAGTTAACTTCATGTGATTTTATTGAATAATTTGCATATTTTTTTAAATTTTCATATGACATAATATCATCACTATTACAGTCACAACTTTTATGTTTATAATTTAAAGTGTTATGAATTGTATAATTATTATAAATATTTTTCATTTGTTCATGTTCACACTCCAAATATTTGTCATTAGTAATTGATGCAATACCAAATAGATCACTGATTTTTGTTATATTAGATAGTTGTTCGTGACTAGCTATTAGAACACTTCCTTTATTATTATAAAAGTTGGATAAATATATCATAGGATATAAATTTTTTATATCTCTTATCATATGTACTCCACATACTTCTGAAGGTGCTAATACTTTAATCTTTTTCAAATAATGAAAATTATCGATATCATCTAATGATTCATATAATATATTATTAAAAAAGAATGTGTCGAATGATTTATAAAAAGAAAAATGAAATGATGGAATATTATATTTCATTAATACTACTTTATTATCTATAATTAAAAAATGATATTTATTTAATAACAATTTGGAATACAATTCTTTAAAAGGATATATTTCATTGATATTATCATTGTTTAATTTAATTAATAAATATAATGGGAAATTATTATTTTCATCAAACAAAATTTTTTGTATTATATTTTCTTTTTTTATAATAATTTTTTGTTTTGTATTTTTCATTTCTTCCTTGTTTGATAGTTCATTTATATCAGTATGTTGTATATCTTCACAACAATTACTATTATTATTATGTGAACTATCTTTATTATTTTGGTTATTTATATCATCTTTTATTAGTTTTATTTGTGTATGTCCCTTATATCCTTTATTATTATTAATAATATTATGATTACTGTTCAAATTATTATTATTATTATTATTATTATTATTATTATTATGGTTATACTCCTTTAATATTGGAAACTTAGTAACATACTCATGGTCACATAAATAGAAATTTTTCAAACTGCTAAAAAGATGAAAATGGAAAACTCCTTTTTGTGCCTCGATTTGTTTTTTAAAAAGATATATTAATTTTATATAATACATCATTATGTTAGAAGAATTTAAAAAATATGAATTAATAATTTCATTAATTTTAAATGAAGAATTATTTTGAAAACATTTAGGTATAGTATTTTTTAGAGTACTTTGTTGAACAGTATAATAATTTAATATATTTTTTAATATTCTATCTATATATGTATCATAATAAGAATAATAATATGTGTGTATAAATAATATTGGTGAAAATGTTATTAGTTGTATATTTTTAATATTTAATTTTTCTGTAATCATTGAAAGATTAGAAAAGTTACCTATAATATTATTGAGATATATTTTTAATATTACTACATTTATATATTTATTATTTAATACTGGTTGTTTTTTTTTTTGATCATTATTATTTTTTATTACATTAATATTATATTGATGAGCATATTTTAATAAACTTAATGCAATCAAATAATATCCTCTATGTACTAATTTTATATTATATGATATATTTATTTTCTTTTTCTTTTCTAAATCATTTTGTTCTAGTAAAATATTATAAAAAAGCTTATTTGATATTATATTTTTATGATCAACATTGTTATTAATATTATTAATATTATATATATCATTAATATGATTAATATTATTTATATCATTAAAATTATTAACATTATTTATATTATTAACTTCATTTACATTATTTACATTATTTATATTATTAACTTCATTTACATTATTTACATTATTTATATTATTAACTTCATTTACATTATTTACATCATTTATATTATTTACATCATTTATATTATTTACATCATTTATATTATTTACATCATTTATATTATTTACATCATTTATATTATTTACATCATTTATATTATTTACATCATTTATATTATTTACATCATTTATATTATTTACATCATTTATATTATTAACTTCATTTACATTATTTACATCATTTATATTATTGTTATATATTCTTTCATTTGAATAATCAATTAAATTTAAAAAATCTTGCACACTTTTATATTCATTTATTTCCGTCTTCATATCATTTATACCAAAAAATTTTGAAAACATGCAATTAATATTTTTATTAATACATACTTCGTTCTTTATTTTACATACATTGCATTTATCTAAATATAAAGCCATTTCTACTAATAAGGTGACCATATTATCATCTGTTATAATTACAACACTAGTTATTTCATAATATAAGGATAATAATCTATTAAATGAATAATGTACATCGTTTTTATATAATATATATAATAATTTTTCAAAATTATATATTTGTTTATAATAGTTTAATAATTTTCTTTTTGTATATTTCATTTCTTCTGTTTCTTTTGGAGATTGTGTTTGTGTATAATTATCATTAGAAGATTTTATATTTTCTAATGCATCTCCAATTAATGAATAGACAATATTTCTTATGCATGTTATAAAAATTATTAATAAGGATACCATATCATCATTTAGAAAACTTATATAATTTTTGATATAATATAATAATTGATAATTTTCACATTCTTTTAAAATAAATATAAATAGGAAATATAGGAATGGTTTAATTGTATTTATATTTTTATATATCAATGAAATATCTTCTTTATAATTCTTTATTTTACTATCTAACATATTAATTATATCAAAAAATTCTGATTCATTATATTTTATATTTTCATTATATATTTCTTTATATTTATTATTTAATATTTTATCATGTACATTTTTATATATGGAAAATATATCATTTATGATTTCTTGAATAACACCATCCATATAATAATGATAATTATGATTATGATTATTGATATGGTTATAATTATTATCATTCATATTATTCACATTATTCATATTATTCACATTATTCATATTATTCATATTATTATTATTGTAATGCATTGTATCATTTTGTATTTGAATTATACTTTTCCAAAAATCTGATAGATCCGTAGGAACAAATTTTTTACTTGTTTTATTTTTGATATATGTATTAATAAAACATTTTTTACAAAATTCTATGTACAATAAATAATTTTTTTTATAATTCTGAAATATATTATTTTCATTTTTTTGATTAGCTAAATGATTTATTATCATTTCATCTTGTTTATTTAATAAATGTATAAGAATATCCATATATAAAATATAATAATCTGTATTTTCTGGTATTTGTTTAATTAGGTATGTTACAATATCTATACACTTATCCAGTTTATTAAATATTAGATATGTATATAATATATATATATTATATTGTAATGGATGTAATAAGTAATCATTTTTATAAGCATATTCACTTATATCTAAACATTCTTGAAACTTTCTTCTTTTTATATTTAAAAAAAATAATATTAGAAAAAAGGAAAAATTTTCTATTATTTTATCAGTATTTAAACATTGATAATTTTGTAAGAAATTTAAACATAAATTATAAACATTGATATTATTATCTGTATTATTCATATATAATAATAAACTATTATATAATAAATATTTACTATCATTTGTACTTTTATATAATTTTAAACATATTTGATTACCTCTTTTATAAAAACAATTATTTAAACAATACTCAAATAAATTTTTTAATATCCTTTCTGAATCGAATTTCTGTTTATTTACACATTTTAAATTATTATTATTTTTATTAACATCCACTTTTTTTAATATATCTTCATATATATCTATTAATTTTACTTCTTCATTTATATTACTATATATATTTACTAATATATAAAACATGTTTTCATCTAATTCATCAGAATCTATATTGTTTAGAATGCTTTTACATTCTTTTATTTCATTTAAATATGAATGTAGTAAACATTTTAATAATAAATAAATTCTTTCATTTTTTTTACTCTTAAGTCCCACATTAATTAATTTCTCGCACTTTTTAAAAGATTTCTCATCCATCAAATGTAATATTTCCAACGTCTTGGAATTCATACTATGTACATAAATCTAATTATTAAATGTATATGTGTATCTACATATAAATATAAATATATATATATATATATATATACATATTATATATTTATAATATATATATGGTTTCTCAATAATATAACACATATAACATAAAAACACAATTTAAATATTACAAAAATACATATTTTAATTATATTAAAAATTTAAAATTTATAACACAGAAATACACAAAGAAATGGATAATTTCAAAAATATATACGTAAAAAGAAATTTTATCTGTTTAAATATATATACTGTACGTATAAATAAATAAAAATATAATATATATATATATATATATTTTTTTTTTTTATAACAATATTTATAAATGGGCAGAAAATTAAAAACTTAGATTTTCTTTTTGTATTTTATTATTCATTTTTTTTTATTATTCCTTTTTTTTTTTTTTTTTATATTAACACTTTTACTCAAAGAAAAGTAAAAAATAAAGATTCAATAATACATGAAACATTCAAAAGGAGAGCCATTAATAATATTATAATAAATAAAATCATTAGGTATAATTATATATTATATCATTATTAGAAACCACGAAAAAAAAAAAAAAATATATATATATATATATATATATATATATAATAAAATAATTTTATTAATATTTTAAAACTAATAAATAAATAAAATATATATATACAATATAAAATATATTAAAAAAAAAAAAAAGAAAAATAAAGCGAAAAGAAAAGAAAAGAAAAATAATGGAAAATAAAATGAGATGAAATAAAACAAAAGAGAAAAGATAGAAACAAAACAAAATTATACTAAACAAAAACAATGAAAACATTTCTATATACTAAAATTTAGTATATATTTTTTTATCAAAAAAGAAAAAAAAATTATTTATAAAAATTATCTTAAAAATATGAATTTTTAAATAACATAGGAATATTTATAAACTTCAAAAACAAATTATATATATATGTAAAATTAATATTATTATAATATATATATATATATATATATATATATAATAGTATATTATATATATATATATATAATATATGTTTCATTATATTAACATTACATATATACATATAGGAGATGAAAATTAATAAAATGTAAAAATATATAAAAGAAATATAAAAAAAAATATATGATAAAATATGATAAAACATATGATATAAAAAATATGACAAAAACAAAAAAAAAAAAAAAAAAAAAAAAAAAAAAAAAACAATGTAGTTAATTATACAAAACATGAAAAAGTGATATTTTTAAGATGAATGAAAATACAACAAAAATATTAAAAAAAATGAATAGATAAAACAAAAATATTTTATCAAGTGGAAACATACAACTAAAAATAAAAATTAATGTGACAAAAAGGAAAAATAAAATAAAAATGTTTTATCAAAAAAAAAAAAAAAATATATATATATATATAAACAAATATGTTGAAAAATAAAAACTAATAATATATAAATAAACACATATAAATTAATTATATTAATAAATATATTATAATAAACTTATGTGTGCAAAAAAATATACAAAATATAATAAAATAATAACTGTACTACATTCTGTACAACGCTTATTCATATTTTTTTTTTTTTTTTTTTTGGTATATTTGTGCTTTCATTACTTTTGTCGATCTTTTGTATATATGTTTTTTATTTTTTACTTTTTATTTTTTATTTTTTTATTTTTATTTTATCTTATTTTTTGGTAGGCTTCCCATTATTATGTTCTTAAAGTATTTATTTTTAAACATGATTTAATATATAAAACAATAGAGCGTGGGCTTTTTTTTTTTTTTCTTATTTTTTTTTTCTTTTACTGTTTTAAATTGTTGAGGAAAATTTAGGGACATATATAAACAATATAATTATATGAATTTGATTTTCTAATTTTTCGATTTTAATTTTTATGTTAAGTCATTAAATATATACATATATTTTTTTTTTCTTAAAGTATGCAAATAAAGAATAAATCAATATCCTTTGTTGGTGTTATGCTTACTGACCCTTCATTTAGAAGGTTTATAAATTTTTGTATAATATCAGCTGGTATTTGGTAATATATAAATATAAATAAATAAATAAATAAATATATATATATATATATATATATATATATTTATTTATTTATTAATTAATCCATATATATATATATATATATATATTTATTTTTTATCTTCGAATAGGTTTATTCCTCTTTATAATGTATATGTATATTTATTTTTAAACAACTATAGACATCACTTAACTGTTCATCACAAAATATATGAATACCTAACAAATGGAATTATTATAATTACATTTTATTTTATGCTGAGAAAAAAAAATGTTGGAGGAACAGTAAAAGATGTTTTAAAAAATAAAAACAAGTTAAGAGGAAAAGTTGTAATAATAACAGGTTAAAAAGAAAAAAATGATTGGTTTTTATTTTAAAATAAATAATCTTATATTAATGATTTTCACATTGTAGTGAATAATCAGATAATTTTTAAAAAAAGATATGTATATATATATATATATATATATATGTATGTATGTATGTATTGAATTCGTTCAGGGGGATATAAAGGAATTGGTCTTGCTGCAGTTATAGAATACGTGAAATATGGGTGTGAAATTATTCTAGCCTGTAGATGTATAAAACGTATGGAAGAACTTCGTAAGGATTTATTATCTAAATATCCAGAGTAGGAATAAGAATCATACATAAATTATATATATATATATATATATATATATATATATATATATATATATATATGTATATATATATTTATATATTTATATAGTGGTGTTTCCATTTCTTTGTTTGTTTCTTTTTTTTTTACTAGTGCTAAAATAAATTCTGTTCAATTAGATTTATCAAATTATGAAAGCATAGAAAAATGTGCAAATAACATATTAAGAAAATTTCCTAGAATTGATATTATAGTAAATAATGCAGGTAATAATAAATAACATATATATATATATATATATATATATATATATTTATATATTTATATTTATATGTATTATTATTTCTCTTATTTTACAACATATAATATATATTAATGCCTAATATATAGGAACGTTAAATCAAACTCTTGAATATATTAATGGGTTGGAATATACATTTTTTGTTAACTATTTTGGTCACTTTTATTTAATTCACTTATTGTATAAAAGAATTTTAGCTTGTGATACTTTAGTTATAAACATGAGTAGCATAGCACATGCTATGCTTAATGAGAAGGTTAGTTGTACATATATTTTGTTATATATTCTTAAAATAAACTTACCGTATGAAAAATGAAATATATCTATTTATTTTATTTAATATTATATTAATTAGGATGTAAAATATGATTTTATTTTTGAGAGCAAATCAGCAACTGATACCAATTCTAATTTATTATATAGACGCGAATATAATTTTTCTAAACTATGTATGCTTTATTACACCCAGCAGTTGCAAATAAGGTATCATCAATATTATATATATATATATATATTATAATAAATAATTACAAAAAGAATTTTTTTTTTTTTACATACGTATATTAAAATATTTATATATATATATATATATAGATTAGAGAAGGAATCAACCAAAGCATGTACAGTGTCCATTAATCCAGGATTAGTAAAAACAGATTTATTTCGAAATGAACAATGTTGGTTTAGGTCTTTATGTAAAAATGTCCTTTTTGTAAAAACTCCCTTACAAGGTGCACAAAGTATATTGTAAGTTTTTTTTTTTTTTTTTATATTCATTAAAGAGTATATATAAATATAAAGGAAAAGGATATATACTACTTATATTGTACAAATAGTTCATATATATATATATTATTTATATATTATTTTATGTTTGTTTCTTTTTCCTTTTAGATATGTGAGTTTGATAAATCGTGACCAGCTAGATAAAGGGTCTTATTATTCAGATTGCAAAACAGACTATGTCCGCTCTTATGCAAAAGATCTGAAAAAATCTGAGGTAATTATTATATATATTTATATCAAATAACTAAAACTGTATTATATTTGAACACATAATGAATAAATAAAAATGGACAAATAAAAAATACGGCAAATATATTTCAAAAGTTAATAAAAACAAAAATATGTATAAATATTTTTATGTGTTATTCGTTAAATGATCATACATATTATATATAATTTAATATAAAAAAACATTAAAGTGTACACATACACCTACAAAAAAAAAAAAAAAAAAAAAAAGGAATATAACTAAATATATGCATATATATATATATATATATATATATATATATATGTGTCCATATGCATCTCAATTATAATTTTCTTATTTTCCTTTATAGGAACTGTGGGCTATTTCTGAAAAAATTTTAAGGAATAAGTGACCTTATAAAGAGATAAAAAATAAAGGAGAACATATGTATGTTATAATATATATATATATATATATATATATATATATATTGCTAATAACTTATTTTTATTTATATCTGTTATTTACATTTAATTTTTATTTTAAATAATTATTTAAATAATAATTCATTGCATAATTTAATATAAAGTTGTAATAAAATTGAATAATATCTTTAGAATTTGTCAAAATATTCTGCTCATTAAAACTGACCGTTGCAGCATTAAAAAGGATATAATGATTTTCATTCATATTAATGTTATTTGTATTATATTCACTATGTGTATTATTATTATTATTATTATTATCAAAATTATTATTATGATCATTTTGCTTTACATTTTGAAATGATGTATACTGTTTAAAGTTTATAAATGTATGCATATTATTAATATTATCATATTCATTGGTATGAGCATTTTGTCGAGTATTTAAAAAGAATTGTTTATAATCTATATATTTGATAACATAAATAAATTGCCCATCTATATTAAGTGTATTAATAATTGGAATAAAATTAATTAGTAGTCTTTTAAAGAATCCAACTAATTCATTATTTTTTATTTGAATAAATATATCGAAATTTGTATTTTCAATTTGATTGATAATAATATTTTTATTTTGGTCATATTTATCTAATAGGTATATATCATCTGTTTTTAATTTATCATTATTACATATACTATGATTTACACACTTATATATTTGTATATTATTATTATTATTATTATGTTGTTGTTGTTGTTGTTGTTGTGTTAATATTTCATTTGATCTATTTTTGTTATTTGTACATAATAGATGTTTATGTAATTCTTCAAAATTTTCTATACATCTATACCATCTTGAATCGAAATCATAAAAACATAATGGAAACAACAATATGGATAAATGTACATTTATAATATTACAAATATGATCATATATATATGGTGTATATTCATATACATATATATTTATAAATATATTCCATTTGTGATTTTTATATATATTTACATTATTAATTTTATTTTCAAATATATAATCATACAAATTATAAATTATATTATTCATATATAAATTATTTAATGATTCATCATTATAAGATATTTTTATATTCAGAATTTTGTTTTTATTATTATTTATGTCACTTTTATAATTATCTTCAGTCACTTCATTATTATCTATATTATTAGGACTTTGATTTATGAATTCATTTTCATCTATTATTTGTTCATCTTGTATATTATTTTCATCATAATTAATTGTTAAAGTTAAATTTGAAATTAATATATTTTTTTCACATACATAATATATATTATTCTCTAAATTATTGTCGTCCCTCGTAATATTCAACTTTATCTTTTTCATTTTTTTTTTTTTTTTTTTTTTTTTTTATATGATATATAAAAATAATTGAATTAAGGACTTATAAATAAATAACTTACTTATTCGAATTATGCTAATTATAACAAATTAATATATAAAGTATAATAACATTTTTTTTTTTTTTTTTTTTTTTATAAAACTTTATATTTGTCATATCAAAATTAATTTGTACAATAAATTAATAAGTAGTGTTATATAATAAAAGGGGGATCATATATGTATTTATGTAAATTTTATTTAGTTTAATGGTCGTTATAATAAACTATAAGTATCTTTAAATATAAAATTTATATAAATATTTGTATATTATTCTGTATATTATTATGTTGTAAAAAATATGAACATTCATAATATTAATATAATAATATTACATATATATATATTATATATATATATTATAATACAAATTTTTATATGAAAAACAATACATATTTGTTATATATTCTTTTTATTATATTAAAATAGATAGCTTAAAATGAAATAATAATAAAAAAAGAATTTCCATATGTAAATAAAGTTCAGTACCTTTTAAATTAATATAATTATTTTTATTCAAGAAATTTATAATTCTTCATTTTTTCTTTTTAAGAAATAAAAATATTTTTCAAGTAATAAAATGAAGTGTCAAATAATAATTTAGAAAAACCATATTTTACATAAAGTATAAAAAGAAACTTATATAATATATATATTTAAGTGACACATAAAAAAATGAATAAATCAATAAAATATTTAAAATATATATATATATATATATATATATATATATATATATATATAATTTTTTTTTTTTTTTTTTTTAATAAAATAAAATGTTTCATATGTATAATATAATGTAGGAAAAATATGTTACAAACATATTGCTGTTTAGTCTTGATTATTTATACATATTAAATAAAGGATATAATTTTCAATGTTATTTATACAACAAAATATATATGAATTAAATTTGATATGAGTAATAATTAAAATGAGAATATGGAAAATATTATATATATATATATATATATATATATATATATATATGATGAAATTTTAATAAGATGTACATATGTTTATTATTGTGATTATAAATACAAGTATGTACAATAGTATATATAATATATATATATATATATATATGTATTTACTTATTTATTTATATTTTATATGATACGTATATTCTTATTATAATATCGTAGCAATCACTTTACAATTTTTTTGAAAAGTAATGCTGTGTTATGTCCTCCAAATCCCAAATTTGTATTAAGAGATATATCAATATTTTCCTTTGCATGAATATATTTATTAGGTGTATAATTTAAATCGCAATCTGGATCTTTATATTCATAATTAATAGTAGGTGGTATAATATTTGTTTGCATAGTTTTAAGACATACAATAGATTCTATAGCTCCAGCAGCACCTATACAATGTCCTGTCATACTTTTGGTAGATGATATATATAATTTGTATGCATGATCCTTGAAGACATTTTTAAAAACCTTGGTTTCTATTTTATCATTTAAATTTGTTGAAGTACCATGTGCATTAATATATTTAACTTCATTTATATTTATGTTTGCATTCTTTAATGCTTTATGAATAGAATTTGTTAAACCTTTACCATTAGGTTCTGGTGCAGTAATATGGTATGCATCACTTTCTGAAGAATATGAAATAATTTCGCCATATATAGGTGCATTCCTTTTTATTGCATGTTCGTATGATTCTAAAATTAAAATTCCTGAACCCTCTCCCATAACGAAACCACTTCTTTTTAAATCGAAGGGTCTACAACCTTTTTTTGGATTATCATTATAACTTGTACATAAAGCCTTTAATGAATTGAATCCAGCAAAACTTATAGGAGTTATACTAGCTTCAGTTCCACCACATATCATAACATCATATTCTTTATATTTTATATATCTATAAGCTTCACCTATTGTGTTACCTGACGTAGCACATGCACTTAACATACCAAGGGAGATACCTCTAATATTGTTTTCAATAGATACATATCCAGATGGAGTATTTGCTATCATTGCAGGTATTAAATATGGTGTTATCCTTTTATGTCCTTTTTCATACATTGTTTTCATTTCTTTTTCTAAAAAACTTAGTCCACCTATACCACTACCTATGATTGTACCTGTTTTATCTTTGTCTAATTTTTCCAAATTTAATTTTGCATCGTCTAAAGCTAAACGTGTGGCTGCGACTGCATAATGAGTACAATCATCATTACGATTAACATCTTTTTTATTTGTATAATAATCACTAGCATTAAAATCGCTTTTCTTTATTTCACTGCCAATACCACAAGACATACCAGTTACATCAAATTTTGTAATTTTATCTATTGATGTATATCCATTTATAATATTTTTCCAAAAATGTTCTATGCCAATACCTACTCCTGTTACTACTCCTACACCTGTGCACACCACTCTAGAAGTCTAAATAAAAAAATTAAATAATTAAGAAAATTAAAATATATATAAAAATAAATGCATAACATATTGTCAGATTAATTATTTTTTACAATTTGTATATATGATATTTTATAAAATTCTCTATATATTATATATTTTATTTAGTACTTCACAAAGATTTTTCATTTCATTCGAATTGTACAACTTGAATCCTTTAAAATAATTCTTGGATATTCCAGGTATACCCTTTTTAATGAAGGCATACCTTTTACTGTAAACCTATATATGTAAATATATGGAGAACGTATTATGACATAATTAATGTTTTTTTTTTTTTTTTTTTTTTTTTTTCTACATTTAATATTCATATAGCACATGTATATGGTTGAAGGGGGAAAACATATATTAACTATTATTTTTATTTTATTTTATTTTATTTTATTTTATTTTATTTTTTTTTACAATTGTAGCATTACTTGTAACACATAAAAGAAGAGGAAATAATATATTTTTATAATGTATTTTCTCATTTAAAATTTTTTTTTTTTTATTTAATCAAATAAAAGGAAATATAAAATAGGAGCATAATTTAAGGAACAACCTTTTTCACATGTAAAATAGTTGAAAGATTTATTATATGTAAAATATAAGAAAAATGAAAAATAAAAAGTAATTTCAAGATAAAATAAAAATATAATAAATATAAATATAAATAAAAATAAAAAATACATATATATATATATATATATATATATATATATATATATATAAATATATGTATAATACAACATTGTGGCATATATCAAATATTATACACATTATATACAACTGTTTTTATTTTATTCGTCCCAAAATACAAAAGTAAATAATAGAGTGGTAAGTTTTATATATATATAAAATGATATGCCTACGTTTAAAAATATTTATAAAATTTTATTATAATATTCAATTTAAAATAGTTCAATTGATATGTCAATTGCATATGATTGTAAAAATAATTCTTTTTTTGACAAAAGTAAATAGCATAAATATAAATTGATGAAAAAATATAAACAAGGGAATAAAGCTAATTTATTATTTATGAGTTTTGTTAAAAATAAGTGGTATTATTTGTTTTTCTTTTTTAATTAAAAGTATATTTATATAAATATAAATGTATAAAAAGGAATATATAATATATATATATATATATATTTTTTGGGAAAGGTAATTAAAAATTTTCACCTCTACATAAAATTATATACAACGAATGGATCAAATAATTTTTTTCAATATATATGTTTTTTCAAGATCTATATTTATGAAGAAAAGTGGAGTATAATTTTAATAAATATTACATATTTTGCTTTATAGACAACATAAACATAGTTCATTATAAATTACCAATTTTTACATTATGAAGTGTTTTTTTTTTGGCCCTATTGTTTTTACATGAAAATATTTTATCTTTCAAATATATATATTTTTTACATTATCCATATATGAAGAAATTCATATATATATATATATATATATATTATACGTTTTTTTTTCTTTTTTTTGTTAACATATTTTATTAGCCTTATATGGTATGCATACATACATACATATATATATATATATATATATATATTACAAATGTTTATTTATTTGTGTATTTATTTAATTGGCCTGTTCACGTTATATTAAAAGAAAACCTTTATTTTTTTTTCTTTTCCTTTTTTGATTATATATATTATATATATATTTATTTATAAGCTCATGCAGGTGTACACAAAAAGAAAAAAAAAAATTAAATTAATTATAAATGAAAATAAATAAATAATATACGTATAATATATACATATATATATATATATATATATATATATATATATATATATATATATAAATAATTGCAAAAAAAAAAAAAGAAAAAAATATTCCATTTTAATATTAAAATAAAACAAATATATATATTATATATATATATATATATATATATATATATATATATATAATATATATATATATTATGTATAATATTTATATGCGTAAATGTTTATTATACACAATTTATAAAAAAAACACACATATACATATATACACATTCATTGTATTTTTTTTTTTTTTCACTTCCATTTTAATTTTAAACATTATATTTTTATTCTTTTATTAATATACAAAAATAAAATTATTTGAAGGACATGTTTAAAAAATAAATATATACATTTATTTATATATAATTATATATATGATGTGGAATTTTTAATGTTCAGTATAACATTTTATAAGAATAGTAGGAGTAATATGAAAAATATAATAACGTTCAAATAGAGGAATATAATAAATTAAAAAAAATAAAAAAGAAAATGATGAATATGTATACACATATTTGAAAAAGAATCATACATATGTATATATAAATGTACATTGTGTGTTGTAAGAATTATAAACATTATTTATATTTACATTTTTATTTAATTATTTATTTATATTTATATTTTTGTTTAATTATTTATTTATATTTACTTATTTATTTACATTTATATTTTAATTTTTTTTTTAATTTTTTTTTTTTTTTTTTTTTTTGTGTACAAATGTATGAGTTTATAAAAAAATTTAAAAAAAAAAAAGGTTGCATACGGATAATATGAAATATATTTATCATTTGGTATGAATATATTATAAAAAGTACAAATATATATATATATATATATATATATATATATATATATGTACATCTTATATATTTTGATTATATAAAAAAAATATATAAGATACATATATCAAATAATAGCTATCCATTTATACTTGTATGGACAAAAAACGAAAAGAAGAATAAAATAAAAAAAGAGTAAAGAAAAGTATGGAACTTTCAAAAGGAAAAGTTATTATTGAAAAAGATATAAATGAATACACTATAGATGACGAAGTGTTTATGTTTGAACCAAATATTGATGATGTGTATGATAAGAATACAAATTTACGGTTTATATTTCATAATACATTTATAACATCAGAAGAAGAAATAGCTATAAGTGAATTTAAAAAATATTGTAAGAGTAGATGCTTAAAAATTAATAAAATATATTTTGAAAATGAATGTTTACGTTATTTATATTCAGCACAATTTGATTTTTCTAAAGCTATGGAATTAATAAAAAGTAATTATGAATTTCGGTTATCATCTATTTTACCAATAAAAGAAAAAGATGTCATATTTTATATAAATAAAGGAGTTATGTATTGGCATGGGAGAGATAAAAAATGTAGGCCAATATTAATCATTAATTTATTAAAAGTTGAATTATTAAATATTGATGATTTATCGAATTTATTTTTTTTCTGTTTTGAATTTTTTTTAAAATATTTATGTATCCCAGGAAAAATAGAAAACTATATATCAATAATTGATTGTTCTGGTATATCTATATCAAAATTTCCTATGACAACTTTTATGAAATTGTTAGAAATTATGAATTCTAAATATAGATGTAGATTATTTAGAATGTATATTCTTGAGGCCCCTAAAATTTTAAAAACATTTGGGAAATCATTTCTAAATTTTGCACCTACCTATATGACGAAAAAATTAAAAATATTAGATAATAATTATGCAGATTATTTAAGAGAAGAAATATTATCAACGCAATTAGAAAAAAAATATGGAGGAATTCAGGAAGATAAAATTAATAATTTTTATCCTTTCCACTTTTATCCAAATTGTTATAATATATCACAACAACATAAAAGGAAAAATCAAGATAATAAAACAATTATCGAAAAAAAAATAAATATTTTTAATAATGATCATATTTATAATATATTCCTATCTGGTTATTCTATGCATCTAATATTAGTGCAAAAGGATCTAAGGATAATTGATAATCATAGGTATACTGATATTTTAATAAATGATTCAAATTCGGCAAATTTGGAAAGGAGTGCATGTATAGAAGAAGATACTAGTGACAACCATAAGGAAGATGTAGCTATAATCAAGAATAATGTAC
The DNA here is from genome assembly GCA_900097035.1 of Plasmodium blacklocki (nom. inval.). NCBI lineage: Eukaryota > Apicomplexa > Aconoidasida > Haemosporida > Plasmodiidae > Plasmodium > Plasmodium blacklocki (nom. inval.). Next base: position 1,047,801 of record LT969555.1, read on the forward strand.
AGAAGGTTATGGTAAAAAGTATGAGCATTGACAGCTTAAAACATATTAGTAATGATAGCTTAAAACATACAAGTAATGATAGCTTAAAACATACAAGTAATGATAGCTTAAAACATATTAATAATGATAACTTAAAAAATATTAGTAATGATAGTTTAAAACATAGTAGTAGTGATCACCATAATAACTATTATCATAAGAGGAAAAAGAAAAAGAAAAAAAAACATATCATTTTAAATGATGAAGAATTGTTATTACAACAGCAATTTGTGAATTATATGAAAAATGAAGAATATGATATTGAAAACGTTCATATTTTGAAAAATAATAAATTTATAAATTTTAAAAATAAATATGTTGTACATATTGATAGTATACATAAATGGATTTTTAAAATAAAAAATTTATTTTTATCTAATATAACAATTAATTATATTACAAAACGCTTCCCATTTTTAAAAGATGTTATACTTATTAAATCGAATTTTAGATGTATAAATGAGTATATAAAATATTTGAAAGAAAATCTACCACCTGAAATTGTTACTCCTCATAAGATTGTTTCTACAAATAATGAATATGATGATGAGCATAATGAGAAAAACAAAAGTAATATAATAATAATAAATAATATGAATAAAAAGGAAGTAGAAATAAAAAAAGAAAGGTTATATAATGATCCTTCTACAGATAAAACAATAAATAAATTTGAAAGCATTCAAGGCTTAAGTAGTTGTAAATATGTAGATGATATAAACGAAGATAATAATAATAATAATAATAATAATAATATAAAAATAAGGCTTCCTAAACATGATTCAAACATCATATTAAAAACAGAAAAGGGCGTAAAAATAAAAAAAAAAAAAAAAAAATTTGAAATAATGGAAAACAAAAATAAAAACAAGAACAAAAATAAAATAGCACATGGTAATACTTCAAAAGAATATAATTATCCAGAGGTCAATATATATAATAACTGTGAATCTATTTTTGATGAATATATAAAATCTTCATCGATGGACAATAATAAAAAAAATGTTTTTAAAGAGAATAATAATGATAATAAT
>LT969555.1:1050128-1136632 GCA_900097035.1 Plasmodium blacklocki (nom. inval.)
ATAATAATAATAATAATAGTGATAATAATAATAATAATAGTGATAATAATAATACTGATAATAATAATAATGGTAATAATATTGATAATAATAATGATAATAATATTGATAATAATGATAATAATATTGATAATAATGATAATAATATTGATAATAATAATAATAATAGTGATAATAATAATAATAATAGTGATAATAATAATAATGATAATGATATAGATAATAATACTGATAATAATAATAATGGTAATAATATTGATAATAATAATGATAATAATAATTATAATAATAATAATATGATAATGATGATGAAGAAAAAGAACGGTGAATATGAGAATCCTTGTGGTGATAAAGCAAATTTAAAAAAAAAAGGAATAGGAGGTGTTAAACAAATATATAAAGAAGTGGAAATAAGTAAAGAACAAGGGAAATCAAAACAAAGCAGTGAAACAAAAGGACGTTTAAAAAAACCATATAAAATTAAAGTAACAGATAGATTATTTAAAGAAAGAGAAGATATGGAAAAAAATGAGAAAAGGGAATATATAGAAAAAACAATTTTAGGTAAAGTGACTATGAATTTCTCCCCATGTGATAAGGAGACACAAAGAAAAAAGAATAAGAAAAAGAAAAAAAAGGTAACTGATAATGTAAATTTTATATCTGTACGTAAAGATGAATTGAGCAATATATTATCAATAGAATATGTGGAAAATAGTAATGTTAATTGTGATAATATGACATGTGAAAGTAATACAATTTGTGATAATTCAAAAAGTGAAAATTATATACCTTTAGATAATAAAACTAATAATAATAAAAAAAGTGCTATTAGTATAAAATCTATATTTCCGAAAAGACTTGATCATGCGCTTTCAAAATATAAAAAATATTCTACAACATCTATAAGTACTAGATTATCTAGGAGTTCATATAATAAATTTGTTTCAGAAGATAAAAATGAAGAAAACAATTTTGATAATATCGTCATAAATGATGCATACCAAAATAAGGTCAGTTTCTTTAGTCAACTTTCTTTATCAACAGGCAATATAACTAATACTGTTGATTTTGAAAAAAATAAGAATGAAAAAAAAAACGATGTGAATTTCAAGTCTACAATTGTCGATAATTCAAATAAACCTATGCATCCGGATGTGCCTGAGAAAAAAAGTAGAAAAAAATTGAGTAAAATTAAAATTATCGGTCTTCAATTTTTTAATAAACAATCGTCAAGAAGATAAATTGTAAGTAGGGCACTTATAAAAATGAAGAAATATATATATATATATATATATATATATAATATTTATTAAATTATATTCAATGTGTGTGTTCACATTTTTTTTTTTTTTTTTTTTTTTTTTTTTTTTTTTTTTTTGTATAATTTAAAGAATTAAGATTTTTTTTTTTTTTTTTTTACATATTATCATATGGACAATATATATACATATATATTTATATTTGTTTTTATTTTTGTATATTTATATTTTTGAACCAGATTTAGAAGTACTAAATAGTACACACATATATGTTTTTATATATTTCTTTTAAATTATGAATAATTATATATATATGTATATAATTCTAATTAATATTCATGTTCGTTATTTTATTTTTTTAATAATTATTTGAATAAAAATAAATAAATAATAAGTAATATGTTTAAGAGTATATTTTTTTTTCATACATATATATATATATATATATATATATATATATGTATATATTCATATTTTGTATATTCTGTCTATAAATATGTATCATTTCTTTTTTTTCATATTTACCCTTAAAACAATTATATATATATATATATATATATATATATATATATATATATATAATATATATATACATATATAATTTATACTAATAAAAATTTATAAGAATATACATTTTTTATTTTATATTAATTGTTTTGTTTTAGATATCATTTCGAACTCATTTTTTTTCGTTCTTTTATTTTTTTTCCTTTTTGTTTTTGTAATTTGTTATTGTTTAAGTTCTTAATTTTATATTTTATTTTTTCCCCTCTATACTTTGAATTAATTTATGAGAACATATAAAAGACAACATTATATATATATATATAATATGTGAGAGGTTTATATATTTATTTTTAAAAAGGATATATATATATATGTATAATGAATGAATTATAGAATAATATATGGTTTGCATAAAATGAATTATATTTAGATTACACACAATTTAAATATTTTACGCAAAGAGAAAAGTTCACATATATTTTTTAAGCTTTTGAATAGTTTTATAATATGAAGAATTATCTTTTTTTTTTTTTTTTTGTTACTGTTTTATGAATATAGACAAAAAGGTAAATTATTATATTAAGAAGGTATTGATATATAAAATGTTTCTCTCTTTTAATATATTATATTATATATATATATATTTATATTTATATATTTATATATTGTCCTCAAAGAGGTGTTGAAATAAATGTATGTATTATTAGAAAAAAAAACATTTCTACACTTCAACATATATTACTATGTTCCCCTTTATAACTCTCTTCTGAGTTTTTTTTTTTTTTTTTTTTTTCATTTTCTTTTTCTTTATTTTTTATAAATGGTCTTGTTAATTAATAACAATAGTGATAGTAACACATCTGTTCCTCAGGAGGAATGCAAAACTGATGGAGTAAATGCAGATGTTCAAAAAAAGGAGAATCTTACAAATTTATATGCAACAAATATATTCGATGATAAGAGTAATATTTTGATTAATGACGACGTGGGTTTAGCAAGTGTGGAAAAATATGAAGGCGAAAAATGCAATAATAATAATAATAATAATAACAATGATAATGATAATAATAGTAATAATAATGATAATAATAATAATAATGATAATAATATTGATAATGATAATAATAATAATAACAATAATAATAATAATAATAATAATAACAATAATGATAATAATCATTATGGAGAAAGAGATAATATGAATGAAATGAAAAGAAGAAATGAAAAGAAGAAGAAATTAAAAAAATCCAAAAATAAAAAATATAAAAATAATGAGATGAAGAATAAAAAAAGAAATAATAGTCCATATTATATAAATAGCAATAGTAGTAGTAAAAGTAACAACAAATTTGGTATTAATGATAAATGTGTAAATAAGAACATTCGTAATAATAATTCAGATAAAGAAATGTCCAATGGAAATAATGAGTTATATAATAATTATAAAGAATGTAATAATAAAATAGAATATGAAAAAATTATAAAAAGATTAAAAGAGGAATTAGAAGAAAATCAAATAGATAGAAAAGGTATATTAAAAAAATATGAAGATGAAAAAAAGAATGTTGTTGTATTACACGATCAATTAGATAAATTACAAATACTCTTTGATAATAATCAAAAAAAAGAAAATATATGGAACTCTGAAAAAGAGAATTATTTAGAAGATGTCGAAAGTCTTCGTACAAATATTGAAGAATTAGATATAAGAATTGAAAAAAAAAATAATGAAATTGAAAGTTTAAAAAGAGAAAATGAACATATATTATTAAAAGTAGATAATTTAGAAAAAAATAAGAAAGAAATGAAAAATGAATATAATGATATTTATGAAAGTTTACAAAATATGAAAAAAGAGAATTTAAAAAAAAATAATACTATAGATAAATTAAAAAATGAATTAGATGAAAAAAAAAAGATAGAAGAAGAATATAATAAAGATAAATTATTAATAGAAAAAAATACAGAAATATTAATTGAAGAAAGAAATTATATTAATGAAGAATTAATTAAGACACAAAAACTTTTAGAATCTCAAATAAATAAAAATAAAGAACTAGAAAATAAAAAGACAAATTTATTAGATAAAATAGATTTATTAGAAAAAAAACAAAAAGATCTAATAAGAAAAAATAATGAAAATGAACAAAAAATGGATGATTTAAATAAAAAATACAAATTATTAACTAATGAAAATAAAATCAAAGAAAATGAAATTATGAATAATAATAATCTTATTAATAATTTAAATAATAATAATACAAAAATGAAAATTAAATTAGATCAAGAATTTTATAAAATGAAAATGATAGAAAAAGAAAAAAAATCATTGAGCATACATGTCAAATCATTAACATATGAAATACAAAGAATACTTAACCTTACACAAGAAACACAAAATAAATTTGAACAACAAAAAAGAGATATCAATGATTTAATTATAGAAAAGGAACAAACCAAAAAATTAGTTGAAAAAATTGATGATATTATAAAAAAAAATACGGAAATAGCAAAAAAAGACAAAATTGTACATAACAATTTAGAAAAGGATATTAAAAAAGGAATAGAAGATAAAAATAAATTAAACGAAGAAATACAATTATTAAATAAAGAAAGGGAAAAATTATTACAAGAATTAACTCAAACAAATAATAAATTTATTCATAGTAATAGTGAATTAATAACTAGAGATAACAAAATTAATACATACATAAAAATAGTAAATTCTTTAAAAAATGATTTATCTAAAGAAAAAGCTATAAGTGAAAATATTAAAAATGAAAAGATTAATACAAATAAAAATTTAATAGAAACTAAAGAAAAATTAAATATTGTAGAAGAAAAATATAAAACACAATGCAATGAATATGAACTCTTAAAGAATGAAAAGAAAAATTTAGAAAATCAAATAAATCAATTAAATGATGAAAAAAAACAATTAATAAACCAAAATGACAAATATAGAGAACAAATTGATAAATATAAAAATCAACAAGAATATATAAAAACACAACAAACTAGTAATAAAAAAAATATAATACAACTTGAAAATGAAATCAATGAATTAAATATGAAAATTAAAAATTTGGATAAAAATTATAATCTTATAAAAAAAGAAAAAGATAATTTAAATAATGATATTAATGATAAATCAGAAGAGATTAATATATTAAAAGAAAAATTAAAACTACTACAAAACTCACATGATACTTTAATTATACAACATCAAAATGAATTAAAACAAATCAAAAATTTAAATAAACAAATTGAAGAATTAAAAAATACAAATCAATTAACAAATATATCAAAACAATTATTAAATAACAATAAACAAGAAATAAATAATCTTAAAAAATGTCTAATCGATGAACAAAATAAAGTAAAAACATTAACAGAAGAATTGGAAAATCCAATCAATATACATAGGTGGAGAAATCTAGAAGGTAATGATCCTACTTCTTTTGATTTAATACAAAAATTAAAAATTGTTCAAAAAAAATTAATAGAAAAAACAGAAGAATCTGTGAAAAAAAACATAATTATAGATGTAAAAACAAAAGAATGTGAACAATTACAGAAGGAATTAAATCATAAATTCAAAAATACAAATATTCAAGATATAAATCAAATTAAGCAAAAATTGAGAGAAAAGGAAACTCTCATTAAATCCCTAACGGCTGAAATATCAATGTACCAGGACGAACATCAACCAGAAAACACAAAGCAAAAGAACAAATAAGTAAATAATATATATATATATATATATATATATATATATATATATATATATATATATATATATATATGTATATATATATATATATATATGTATATATCTATATAATCATTATTATTTTTATTATTTATTTATTTATTTTTTTTAAAACATATCACATATTTTTCAATATCATAAAATATGACACCTCATTCTTGTAATGGATCATATATTATATATATAAATATTTGCTATTTTTAGGCAACGTCCATATTCATGTGTACGCCTATAAGCTTAGACACACAAATATATATATATAAAGATACATATACTTTTTTTTTTTTTTATATTATAAACGATCAGGGTCTATTAATGTTTTAAATTCCTCAATAAAACATATGTACCATAAAAATAAATATATACATATGTGTGTATACAAATACATATACTACGGTACAACAAAAAAAAAAAAAAAATAAATAAAAAAATAAATACCTATAAAAATTAAAAATATAATGCACATATATATATATATATATATATATTTATATTTATATTTATAGTTACATATATTTCTTTATTTATCAATCTTGAAATGCCTTCAAATATTCTGGTGTAGAAGACCCACTATATTTTTTTAACAAAACAAATAAGGTTGGAGAAAAAAATATATTTTTATTCTTCAGATCATGTAATTTCTTTTTATTTTCATCACTATTTATATATTCATTCATATTATGAACACTAGTCCATTTTTCCATATATAATGTTTCTAAAAAATAATCATCTTCTTTTGAATAAATATTATATTTATTAAAACCTGATTTCAATTCTAATGAATCAAAACAATATTTCAAATCACTAAAAATACTATTATAAAAATCATCTTTACTACAAACAAATTTATTTATTAACAATGCATTTTCACTATTTATATTTTTAGCTAGCTGTACAATTACATCTCTTAACATCCATCCACTTATTGATCCTCCAATACCGAGGAAGATATATTTTAACATACTTTTAAAAAAGCGTAATATTTAAAATTTTCTTCTTTTTATTATATATTAAAATAAAATGAATACACAAATATATTATATATATATTATGCTTAAGGTTGTATTTTTTTTTTGTAACTATATATATGTTCAGTATATATATCCAGATATGTATAAAACAAATATACATATGAGTAATTTAATAGTGTATTATGACTTAAATAATGAAAATATGAACAATATATATATATATATATATATATATATATATATATATTTATGAATATATATTTTTAGTTGAGCAACTTAATTTATATTTTACCATACGAAGAAAAAAATTATTAACAATTTTATAAGACATTCCTATAGGCTTATTTGGAATATTTTTTATAAAAAGTTCATAAAAAAAAATAAAATAAAATAAATATAGAATTACATAATTCTTATATGTTATTTAAAATATAAGTGGATAGTATATATATTCTATGAGTAAATAAAAAATGAGGTATGTATTAAAATATATATATATATATATATAATATATGATATATCATATGTATATATATTAACATAATATATATAAAATATATATTTTAATACATACCTCATTTTTTATTCGTGTGACCAACAGATGGTATAATTTTATATGAAAAAATAAAAAAAAGTACGTTTTCTTTAAATATATAAAAAAGTACAACATAAATAATAATTAATAAAATAATAAAACATATTATTATTATTATTATTATATATACATATATATATATATTATATAAGTTTAAAAAAAATTTAATAAATTAATCCACTTGTTTTTTTATAAAATATTCTTTAAGTAAATATATATTTATAGGTTTTAAAAAAAAAATATATATATAATATAACTATATTAATATTATATATATATATATATATATATATATATATATTTGATGTTCCTTATCGTTACCACCTACATATAACTTAAGTTATTTTATTATTTTGTGGTAAAGCATATAAATATTTTTACTTTTTAGTATATTCCTATTTGATGAAAACATTTATAGGACATTTTAATAATAATATATTATTTTCAAGAAATACTTTTACAAATAAGTCATTGAGAGCAAGAAAATATACCAAAAATATATTAAGTTTAAAAAATCTTATATATTCATCTTTTTTTTTATATTCCACTATGAATAAAGTTATAGGTACGCATTCCGGACGATTTCATACGGATGAAATATTGGCTACGGTTATGTTAAAATTTTTACCAGAATATAAAAATGCCAAAATAATAAGAACACGTGATCAAGAAATATTAGATACTTGTGATATTGTAGTAGACGTAGGTGGTGTATATGACCACGAGAATAAGAGATATGATCATCATCAAAAAGAATTTGAAGGAACCTTAGATGATAACCATACAATACGTTTAAGCAGTGCTGGTTTAATATATAAACATTATGGAAAAGAAGTATTAAGAAAAGGTTTTTGTATAACTGATGAAGAAAAAATAAATGTACTATATGAAAAGTTATATACTTCATTTATAGAATCAGTTGATGCTTTAGATAATGGTATAAATCAATATGAAGGTCAAGCAAAATATCAAATAAATACTACAATACAATGTAGGGTTAATAGATTTAACCCTACGTTTTTAGAAGACGACGTAGATGAAAACGAACGTTTTATGGAAGCTGCAAAAATTGTTAAACAAGAATTTGTACATTTTGTAACATATTATTCAGATGTATGGTATATGGCCAAAAGTATTGTACGTAAATCTATACTTAATCGTTTTAATTTTCATAAATCAGGTAGAGTAATTTATTTGAAAAAATATTGTCCTTATACAGAACACTTATATGATCTAGAACAAGAATTAAATATACAAGACGAAATTTTATATTGTATATATTCGGATAGATATAATAATTTTAGGTGTACAGCTATATCCAAAAAAAATGAACCGTTCGTTTTAAGACTACCATTTCCAGCTAGTTTTAGAGGTTTAAAGGATGAACAACTACAAACCGTTTCAAAAATTCCTGGTCTTAAATTTGTTCATTATTCTGGATTTACAAGTTCAGGAGAAAATATTGAAAGCCTTGTAAAATTAGTAGAGGTTTCTCTCAAGGAAAACAACATAGTATACTAAAAAGTGCAAATTATATAAAATAATATATGTTTATATTTTTATTTATATCTTTTCTCTGAAATATATAATATTTAAGAATTATATTAAGTAACAGATGGCTGTCTCATTACGAAAAACGTATTTTTAATAAATTATCCATAAAGATAAAAAATATATATATATATATATATATATACATATATATATATATATTATTATTATTATTTTTTCATTTATTACAGTTATGAACTGTTACGTTTTTGTATATATTTTTACATTTTTTAATATTTGAATATGACAACATTTGTACATAAAATCTTTTACAAATAAATATATATCTTTCATATATGTGAATCCTTTGATATAATTTTATTATCTATCATAATTTAATAACCTATTATATATTTACATATATATATATATATATATATATTAATTATATACATTTTATTTTGTGGAATAATAATACTTTTGCCGTTTTTAAAATACGAAGAAAAAACTATTAATGTATAACACCCTTCCATTTTAATATATTACATAAATATTATATGCCCTGTTAATACATAACATCTCATGTGTAAAGGATAGAAAAGAAAAGAAAATAATAATAAGTAAATAAATAAATAAATAACCTTTTTGTTCACGTAATTGCATGGTTCTTAATTATAACAGAAAAAAAAAAAAAAAAAAAAAAAAAAATTTACAAGTACATGATAAATAATTAGGTCTATTATTTTTCAAAAAATATATACCCATAAAAAAAAATCTTATATATATATATATATATATATCATGAACATCTTAAAGATTTTAAAAAAAAGAAAAAGTTTATGCCCATGGATTGAAATTTTTTTTTACTTATCATTATGTTAATTTTAAGCACATGTATATTATATGTTCTTTTTTAAACATAATTAAAGTATATATATATATATATATATATATACATATATATGTGTATATAATAATATTTTATTATGTGTATTAAATTGATATTTAAAAAAATATTATCTCGAAAAAAGAAAATATATTATATATAATTTATAATATTTTTATTTAGCTCAATTTTTAAACCTTCAATATATAATACACCCGTGAATTTTATTAATTTAAGAAATAGAGCTTATTAATAAATAAATCCAATAATCACATATTATTATCTATAATAAATTATATCCCTCAAGAAAAAAATAAGAGAAAAAAAAATATACATATATATATATATATATATATATATATATATATATATATATATACATTTATATATAAATATTTCATAAAAACATATTATACACATTATATCAAAATTATATATATATTATACATATAATATAATATATTTTATAAATATGTATATATATATATATATATTTATTTATTTATATTATTTTAAAAAATTCATATTATCTCTAGTGAAAAAAAAATATTTTATATATATCTTTGTGTTACTAGATATTCCCAATTTATTTTATGAACTCTTATTTTATATTTTGTTTATGGGATAAATATTTTATTTTTATATATTAAAGATAGTTAATGCGATTAATTATATTATATAAAAAAAAATATATATTTTTTTTTTTGGAAACCTAAGTGAAAAATATATATTATAATATTATATTATATATATATATTTTTATTATTCCTGTATATATTATAAAATACCAGTGAAAAAATTAATAGCATTTATATATATATGTATAAATTTTATATCCGAATAATATATTATATATATATAATATATAATATTTAAAATTTTCATATACACCTATGAACTCTATCATCCCTTATATATTTTTGCAAAGATAAAAAAAAAATATATTCTTTTAAATAAATATATATATAAATAATATATTTAATCACCCCTTTTTTTTTTTCTTTTTTCTTTTTCTTTTTTTGCTTTTGGCGTTTTATATTTAAATGTATTTGTAAAATTCATCATTTAAAAAAAATATATTACAATTACATATATAAATTATATATTAATGTTTCTATAATTTCTAATAATAAATATTATATATAAATATATATATATATATATAAACCTATGGTGTATAAATTATATATATAATGTATTTATATAATAGATAATTCATTTTACAGATTGATATTTATATTTATATTTGCATTTAAAAATTTAAGAAAAAAAAAAAAAAAATAAAAAAAAGTAAAAAAGGAAAAAGTAATTTTAATAATATATGTATTATATAATATATATATATATATATATATATAATATATATATAGTACATATATATAATATTCTTTCTTATTTTTTTTTAAATAGTATATCTTTTAAAATAATTATTTTTGTATATATCCCTTTTTTTAGATAATTATTTTATTTTTTTATATTTATTTCTTATAGCTTTATATTATTATTTATTTAGTATCCTGTTTATCATATTTTAATAAATAAAAAAAAAAGAAAAAAAAGTGAAAGAATTATTATTATATAGAAGTAATATATAAAAAAAAAGGTACAAAATTTATCAAATAATATATAAAATAATAAATTTTTAAATATTGTTGAAAGGAAAAACAAAAAAAAAAATAATATAATAATAAATTTAAATAATAAAACAATAATAATCATAAATAATATTTTTATAAATATATTAAATTATATATATATGTATAAAATTTACTAGGGTATATTATTATATATATATACATATAAAAGTAATAAAATATAATTTAAAAAAAATAAAAAACAATACAGAAAGTATATTTTAATAAATAATAATATTATAGATTCTGATTATCCTGTTTATTTTATTTTATTTTATTTTTTTTTTTTTTTGCCTCTTATTATTATTATAACCATTTTTAAAATAAAATAATTTAATATATATATAAAAAAAAAATGAGTTCATTTAAGTACAAAAACTCCGCCGCAGGTGCCAGTATGCAAAGTGCTGCTAACATAACCTTGAGACAAATTTTAGAACCTAATAATGTGAACTTACGTTCTAAGAAAACACACATTGTATGTACCTTAGGACCAGCATGTAAATCTGTTGAAACTCTTGTTAAATTAATTGATGCAGGTAATTGATTGTAGTGTAAAACTGTCACAATATCAAGATATTAAAATATAATATATATATATATATATATATATATATATATATATGTATAATATCATATTATGTGTATGTTTTTATATAGCTTGAGGTTAATATATAATATCATATGTACTTTTCATCCTTGTATATTTTAAGACCTTTTTCACATTCACATATAATATATTATATATTATAATGTAATATACATTTTGTGTGATATGTTTTTTTTTTGTTTTTTTTTTTTAGGTATGGATATTTGCCGTTTTAACTTTTCTCACGGTAGCCATGAAGATCATAAGGAAATGTTTAACAACGTGTTAAAAGCTCAGGAAATGAGACCAAATTGCTTATTAGGAATGTTGTTAGATACAAAAGGGCCAGAAATCAGGACAGGCTTTTTAAAAAATAAAGAAGTTCATTTAAAAGAAGGTAGTAAATTAAAATTGGTAACCGATTATGATTTCTTAGGTGATGAAACTTGTATAGCATGTTCATATAAGAAATTACCACAAAGTGTTAAAGCAGGAAATATTATATTAATAGCTGATGGATCAGTAAGTTGTAAAGTGTTAGAAACACATGAAGATCATGTTATTACAGAAGTATTAAATTCAGCTGTTATTGGTGAAAGGAAAAATATGAATTTACCAAATGTTAAGGTTGATTTACCAATTATTAGCGAAAAGGATAAAAATGATATACTAAATTTTGCCATACCAATGGGTTGTAATTTTATTGCTGCCTCATTTATTCAATCAGCCGATGATGTCCGTTTAATTAGAAACTTATTAGGACCAAGAGGAAGACATATCAAAATTATTCCCAAAATTGAAAATATTGAAGGTATTATTCATTTTGATAAAATTTTAGCTGAATCTGATGGTATTATGATTGCAAGAGGAGATTTAGGAATGGAAATTTCTCCAGAAAAGGTTTTCTTGGCACAAAAATTGATGATATCAAAGTAAGAAAATGAAGAAAAATGTATATATATGTATGTATGTATATCTATATATATGTGAAAATATTTTGTGCATTTATATTTCTCCTTATTTGTAATTCCCTTTATCTAATAAGTTGATACACCGTATCAGCTATTGGTTCAATACCCCTTTGCATCAAATATAATGCATAAAATTAGAAAATGATTTTATACAATCACTTATGATGCATATACTAAAAAAAAATGAAATTATTGTGATTTTGAACGTTCTGTTCAGGTCCTTTGTTTTTTTATCTTATTATAGTCAGCTGATTGATTATGTGTGAAGTATTTTGTTTTTATATTTATACGTCACATGTATCAAAATCATTTAGTGTTAAATTAAGATAACATATTTCCTCTAACTGAAAAATATACATATGTATATATATATATATATATATATATATATATATATATATGTGTTTATATTTATTTATTTTTAATTTTATTTCCTTAATTTTTCCTTCCATTTATAGATGCAATTTACAAGGTAAACCAATTATCACAGCCACTCAAATGTTAGAATCCATGACCAAGAATCCAAGACCAACAAGAGCAGAAGTTACAGATGTAGCTAATGCTGTCTTAGATGGTACTGATTGTGTTATGCTTTCAGGAGAAACAGCAGGTGGTAAATTTCCAGTTGAAGCTGTTACCATTATGTCCAAAATATGTTTAGAAGCAGAAGCATGCATTGATTATAAATTATTATATCAATCATTGGTAAATGCAATTGAAACACCAATTAGTGTACAAGAAGCTGTGGCTAGATCAGCTGTAGAAACAGCAGAATCTATTCAAGCATCTTTAATTATAGCTTTAACAGAAACAGGTTATACTGCAAGATTAATTGCGAAATATAAACCAAGTTGTACGATCTTAGCCCTTAGTGCCTCTGATTCAACTGTTAGATGTTTGAACGTACACAGAGGTGTTACATGCATTAAAGTAGGTTCATTCCAAGGAACTGATATTGTTATTAGAAATGCTATTGAAATTGCAAAACAAAGAAACATGGCAAAAGTTGGTGATAGCGTTATTGCTATTCATGGAATTAAAGAAGAAGTATCTGGAGGTACCAACTTAATGAAAGTTGTCCAAATTGAATAAACATATAAATGTATATATAAATGAATAAATATATAAACACATATATTTATATATATATGTGTGTATATTTATTTGCGTATTTTTTTTTTTTTTTTGCCTTTCTTTAATGAATGTTGATGAGATTTATTATAAAAATAATTTTTCATATATATATACCTTACATGTACTATTATAGATAACACTTTATGTATTTATAAATTTATATGTTTTTATGAAATTAACAAACGTATATATATATATATATATATATATATATATATATATATATAATAAAAGTGAAAACGCGTTTAAGGAAATACTTAAATAATAATAAATTGTTAATATATTTTTGTAACTTGATATATTTTTATAATAAGTCCCGAATTTTAACGAAAATATGAAAAAATAAAAATTATAAAATTTAATATATATATATAAACTGAACTATATGGTTATATAATTTCATTTTTATGATAAAAATTTAAATGCCTTCAAAAACAAAAAAAAAATATATATATATATATATATATTTTTATATATATGTTTTTTTATTTTTATTTTTTTTTTTTTCCGCTTTTATATAGTAATATTCTACACCAAAATAAATTGGAAATATAATATTAATGTCTCATAAGAGTTTAATGTTCTAGATTATTTTTGTCAGTATAAATGATATGAACTTAAGAATATATGCTTTTTATAATGATATATATTTATTCAATTTTATTTATTTATTTATTTAAAACATAAATTAAATTATTATTACACATTTTTTTATATATCATATTAAATAGGTCACAATGTATATTTAATAGGATTTCATATGGTAATAATTATTAACAACTTAATTTTTAATATGTTTTTATATAATATTACATATATTATTATCCACACCTGAAAAATTAGGTCACAATATAATATATTAGGTATTAAAAAAGAAATATATATAAAAACATAAAAATATAAAGAATTTCCTGTTTTTTTTTTTTTTTTTTTTTTTTTTTTTCTTTCTCTTTTCTATTATGTTAAATAGATACACATATATTTTAAATGTTATATATAAATTTTATAAATATAATATTGTTTTTATGATACTTTATAATGGAAAAATATTTCATATAATATTTATATGTGCCTATATATATATATATTATATTTTAACTATTTTTATATATGATGGAGTATAATGTTTTTGTGTTTTATTTTGTTGGTTTTTTTTGCTTAATCCTTATTTGATGTTATAATTTATGAATATAAAAAATACTTTTTTATTTTTTAGAAGTAATATATATATAGATATGGAAAAATATGTGAAGAAATATATTATATAATTATATTTATATTTAGAAGTTATTCTCTTGAGTTATATATTATATATATATATATATATATATATATATTTATTTATATTATGTAATTTTTTTTTTTTTTTTCTTTTTTTTTTTTTTTTTTTTTTTTTGTAAATCGGTTTATAATGAAAAAAAATATATTATATGTACAAAATAAGAAGGAAAAAAAAAAAAACAGAATAATAGTAAAAAGAAAGAAGAATAGAATAAATTTTGAGAAATGGTTAAATGGCTTATAGAAAAAAGAGTATCAGAAAAAATATTAACTCTGAATAATGTATTATATAGAAATATAAAATATTATAGTATTTTTGTTAATAAAAAAGAACATGAAATATACGAAAATAATGAGGATGATATGTTAACAAAACTAAATATAGAAGATGGGAAGAAATTAATAGTTGTCCATGAGAAATATAAAATACAAGTGTCTTTATGTATAGATAGATTTCCTATAAATTATGTTCAAGAGAAATTTGAAGAAGATTTTCAGAATTTTAAAGATGAATGGTTAATAAAAACGAATAACCATTTAGATGTAAATGAGGAATTTTTTCATATGAAATATAATTTAAGCAATTTAAATGAAAAACAAGAAGATAATGATAATAATAATAATAATAATAATAATAATGATGATGATAATAATGAAAGGGAGGAATTGGATGAACAAAATGAATATGTGAATAACAATAAATATAATAATAAAAATAATACGAAACATAAATTAGATAATATAACAAATAATAATGTGAACAATGTGGAATCTATAAATGAATTATCTATGGAGGACGAAAATTTAGAAAAATTATTTTCTTTAGAAGGTATACAAGATATATTTAAAAAAAAAGAGGAAAAAAAAAAAAGTCATGAAAAAGATAAGAAAAATATAAAGGATGAAAATATTAATGAATATGATTATAAAAATATAAAAAGAAAACCAAATGATTTTTTATATTTATTAGTGAAATATAAACACTTAAATAAATGGATGTTCCCAATTATGGATTTTAAAAAAAATTATTCAATCAGGCAAAATTTACAATATTTATGTATGCAACAATTAAAGTGTAATATATTACCTTTTTTTATAGGTTATTCACCTTGTACCTATGAAAAAAGGAAATTTAAAACTCCACTTTTAGAAAACGAAATTATAGGAAGAAAAATCTTTTATTATAGGGCTCATTACATAAGACAACATACAACATGGAATATCTTAATGAATGAAGATATACAAGATGTGGCATGGGTAACACGTGCTGAATTAAAGAAATTTCTGTCATCTAATAGGTATTATGTTATAAAAGATGCCTTACCCTTAACATAAACATTATAAGGGGCAAAAATATATATATATATATATATATATATATATGATAAATTTTGTATAATTGTATATAATACATAAACGGAATAATATACACACATATATAAATATAAATATAAATATATATATATATATATATATATATATATATATGTATATTATGTTAATACGTAAAATTTTTACGACGAAAAAGATCAAATATAAAAGTAGCACCGAACTGCACTTTTTAGTATTTATTAATCATTTTTTTTTTTTTTTTTTTTTTTTTTGTTGTATATTATTAAAAGTTATTTGTTAGGATTAAAAATAATGTTGTGATACATTAAATTTTTTTTTCTTTTTTATGGAAAAAATAGACACTGTCATTTTGTATTATATTCACATGATTGAAAAAAAATAATAACTTCTTCATTTTATTTTTTATTTTTTATATTTTAAAGTTTATTCGTTCAATTTCTTTTTCTATCTTGTTCTTTATGGAATTACTATTATTTGAATTAGTTATGTTGTCAACTTGGATATTTTTATAAGAAATATTATTATTAGTTGTATTATCTTCTAATAATTTTTTTTTGAAATAATCTCTTGACCATTCATATATTTTCATTTTACTCTCGTTTTCATTTTCACAGTCCTTACTAGGATTATGTAATATTATGTTTTTTGTATATTCTACTAATAAGTCATTTATTTTTTCAGGGATATTTATTTGTTCATATAAGTTCTCTTCCTCAATTTGGCACTGAACTTCTTTTTCCATCTTATATAACGAAAGTAAAATAATATGCTAAGCATAAATTATTATGAATTGGTAAATGAATAAAATGTTTTATATGTATGAAATTTTTATGAGTTATTGAACAATTGCAACATATTATTATATTATTTACGTAATTATTGTCGAAAGAAATAAAATATATTATATATATATATATATATATATATAAATATATTAAGTGATCCTTTACTTTCTTTTTTTTTTTTTTTTTTTTTTTTTTGGAACATATAGTAATGAAAGACTTCAGTTTTATATTATGCTTTTCATGAATAAAATGCTTTTTTTTTTTTTTTTTCTATAATAATTATTATAAAAAGGCATATTAATATAACAACATTTTACAAAATATATGATTTATATATTACATAAAATCACTAGAATATATTTTTCCTTATTTTTAAAGTATAAAAAGATACATATATATATAACTGTTATTCAAGAATAATATAATCAAGAATTTATATTTATTTATTTATTTATTTATTATTATTATATTTTTTTTTTTTTTTTTTTGTGTGTGTCTTTTTGGTTCATTATATAATGAAAAGGGATTCATTTTAACATGAAAAAAATAAAAAACAAAAGAAAAAATGCATTAAATGAACAACACATATATATATATATATATATATATATATATATATTATCTTTTATATTTTATACATATATTTATGTGGAAGCGTACATTTTTTACAAGCTTCTTTTTTACAGATATATAGAATGATAACATTTCTTTTTTTTTAACATCATATTTTACGATAAAAAAGGAAACTTTATTTATGCATAATTAAAAGAGAAGAAAATTATATATGCAATTATTTTTTCATATTTTTTTCATATATATTAATATGAACTCGTTATTTTATTTTAATAAATTATATAAATTCATATATATGTTACATATTATATTTTCAGTCTTTTTTCTTTTTTTTTTTTTAAATTGAAAATACTGTGAACGTTTTAGTAAATGTAACTATATTTTTTTATAATTTTTTTAATTTATAAAAATGAATGTTATTTTTTTTTTTTACAATTTAATAAAAAGCGAGAAGATTAAAAAATATAAATAATATATTAAATTACACATATTAAAATACATACATACATATATATATATATATATAGAGAGAGAGAGAGAGGGAGTTTGTTTAAACATATAAATTTATCTACAAATAAGAATACGCAAAACCATATAAAATAATTATTTTATTTGGGGCAGTGTTTTTAAGATAATATTAATATTTATGCTTTAAAACTAATGGTCTCATTAAATTAAATTTTTTTTTTTTTTTCTTCACTTTTTGACTGTACGTAATTGTAAATTCTATACATGTAAAACACTTAATCAAAAAAAAAAAAAAAAAAAAAAAAAGGAAGCATTCTTATGTGTATACATATATATATATATATATATATATATATACATCATATAATATTAATATACATTTTTTAATTTTAAATTTCATGTATTTGATGATTCGTTCCTATTTTATTTCTCTCTATAATTTTTTAAATTCGTTCATATTAGTGTTTTTTTTTCTTATTTTACAGACACTATATATAAATAAATATATATATAAATATTATATATATATATATATATATATATAATTATATAATTATATAATATATATATTTCTTCTTTTATTAAGTTTATATATATATATATATATATATATATATTATATTTATGGCAGCATTTAAATGAAAATGGAATGTATTTTTATTTTTTTTTTTATATAAAGAGTTAACAGAATAATGTTTAATATATATATATATATATATATATATATATATATATTATATATAATATATAATATTTTTTATACAAATAATATTATGGAATATTTAATACTATAATTTTCTGTAATGATTTAAAAAAAAAAAAAAGCTGTTTTTATAATTTTTTTTCTACTTTTTTGTTAATACTTAAATATTTTTAATAATTATTTTTTTTTGAATTAAACAGCATGCTTTACTATCTAAAAAAAGTGGTAAAATATAAAAAACGAAAGACATATAAAAAAAATATGATATTATTTAATTATTAATTTTTTTTTTATTATGGAGAAGTTTGTATAATATAATATATAATAAAATTTTATATACATCCATAATTCATTAAAAATGCTAAATACAAATTTTATATAATATATATTATTCATACTTTTATATAAATACATATTTTTTTTTTTTTCTTTTTTTTCTTTATTAAAAAATGTATAAAAAATTTATAAAAATATATATGTTATAATTTTTTTTTTCTTTTTTACGTTTTAATTAAATATATTATAATTAATGTTGCAGAATTTATATAATATTATTTATATATTATTTTATTATTATATATAGTAAATATATATATAGTATATATATTATATTATAAAATATTTAAAAGTTTATATAGATATATTAACCAATATAATTATATTATATATATATATATTATATAATAAAATATTATATTTATAAATATTTCTCTTAATATATATATAATATATTTTTATATGTTAATTGCTTTTTTATAATATATAATATTATAATATATAATAAATAATTTTTACGTATATATTTATTTATTAATTTTTATATATAATATTTACATATATATTTTTATATTATATATATATATATATAATATCATATTTTTACTATATATTATTATTTATATACATATATATATATGTAATAGTACTTTAATATATTTTGTATTATATTTTATGTATCTTATATTTTTTATATATGTATAAAAAAAGTAGTGTATAACATATATATATAATATATATATATTATATATATATATTATATATATATATATTTTATTATATTATAATAAAAAAATAATATAATAGAAAAGAAGAGAAGAATATTTATATAATCATAAAAAAAAATAAAAAAAAAAAAGAAGAAAAAAGAAAAAGAAAAAAAGAAAAAGAAATTGAAAAAAATTATATAAATTATTATATGAATTTTATAACATATATTTTTTTATATTTATATGTTAAGAAATATATAATATATATATTTATTATATATACCATAAAAGAAAAAATAAATAAATTAATATGTCATTTTAAATATACAAAATATAAAAAAAATACAATATTTTCTTTTGAAAAGTTGTTGAAATAATATTTTCTTTTTTTTTTTATTCAAATGAGAATATATATTCTTAGTATTATTATAACATATATATAATAATATATATATATATATATTTTTTATTTTTATCTTTATAATATTATTTATAGTTTTTTTTTTATATATGTTATTTTTTTTTTTTTAATAATCTTTTAATAAGATTTATGTAGTTTTATAGGTCATAATTTGTTTTTAAATAAAAAATTAAGAAAAAATTATTTATATATTTCCGTTATGCATACATATAATATATATAATAATATACATATATATATTTTTTTTTTGTATTATATATATTCAATGTATATATTTTAAAAAAATAAAATCGAAAATTTGTATTTCCATAATTTTTATATATAAATAAATAAATATATATATATGTATTTATATTTATTGTATATATTTATATGTACCTATATTATTTCTGCTTTATATATATTTACAAAATTTCAGTATAATATATTTAATAGGAGAAAATGATATATTTACAAAATTATCGAGCATCTATATTTTACAGATAAATGAAAATTCAAAAGGCCCTATGCTGTCACACACGTAGAATAATACATGATAAAAATTTAATATAATAAAAAATTAATAAATAAAGATAACCGACAAAAAGAAGAGATATATGAAGATAAATAAATAAATAAATATATATATATATATATATAAGATGCTGTATTTTAAAATTTTCTAAACATATGTAAAGTTTATTTTAATATAAAAGAATTTTTTAAAATTTAATAGTTAACATATATAAATTTATATGTATTTTTATTTTTCTATATAAGAAATAGAAAAAAAAAAAAAATTAAATAGCTATATATAATATGCAAAAAGGTATTATATATGAAAAAAATAAAAATTGTTAATATACTATGCCTATATTTATATCATAATTATCTTATATTATATATATATATATATATATATATCTGTTTTTATTTTTATTTTTATTTTTATTTTTTTGTTTATATTATTCATGAAAAAAAAAACAAATTAAAGAATACATAAATTGAAAATTAATAAAAAGTACAGAGTCAGATATGTGAAGACATATAAATATAAATATATATATATATATATATATATATATATATATATCTTTATTTATTTATATAAAAATATTCTGATGAATGTAATAAATATATATATATATATATATATATATATATATATATATATATATATATATATTTATTTATTTATATATAAACATTCTTGTACATAATAATGTATATATATTTGTGTGCTTTTTTATTGTTTTTTTTATTTTTTTGCAACATATTTTTTGTATTAGTCTATGTAAATAAATATACGGTATTGTTTATCCATTTATTTATATACTGTTATATTATATGCAGATACTATTTATTATTGTCATATTAATGGATAAGATATTTAGGTGAATAAGAATTAGGATTATATAATAAGTAAACATAATAATAATATAAGATATAATTGGTTTGGATAGAATAAATAAGCGTGGCATAAATAAATATGAAAGTAATTGAGCAAGGTAATAATACTTGTAATAATACTTCTCAAAATAGAGAAGTAACAGAAGATGGAGTAAATAAATATATCTTAAACAAATTAATATTAATATTTAATAATAACATCAAATGTATTCCACCGAATGAAGAAACTTATGATATAGAAGTTGATAATATTGCAAGGGAAAAAAAATGTAAGGAATATGAGGATCTTATAATGAATACAAATGAAGTATCTGTAAATAATGAGAAAAAAGATTGCCTCCTAGAAAATAATGGATTAAAAAAAAGTACTGCGGTTGCAACAGAAATGAGCAACATTAATAATAATAATAATAATAATAATAATAATATTAATAATGATAATAGAAATAATGATAGTATTAATAATAATATGAATAATGATAATAGTAATAATGACAATAGTAATAATGATAATAATAATAATAATGTTAATAGTAATAATAATAATAATATTAATAATGATAATAGTAATAATGACAATAGTAATAATAATAATAATAATAACAATAATAATAATAATAATAATAGCAGTGAAAATATTAATTGTATCAACACCACAAATAATAATAATAATAATAATAATAATAGTATTAATATATTTGAAAAAGATGATATTAATCAGATGCATGAAAAAGAGAGCAATTTTATTGCACAATTAAAAAGGGAAAATGGATTAGATATATTGAATAGAGAAAGCTTATTAGAGAAAACCCACAGTATTAGTATTAACGATTTATTCAAATTAAATTCAGATATATGTTTTAATATTGACAGTACATTAAAAAAGAATAACCTAGGTGAATTGTTAGCTAATGAAAATATACTTAGAAAAAATGAGAGATGGAAAAGATATATAAAAAATATTGAACCATTTTTAGATGTACATACTATTATTAATTTATGTCAAACATGTAAATTTTTCTATAAAAGAAAATTTAAAGTTGCTTATAATAGATTAATATTTAAGAGTTATTTAGGCTATAATCCTAAAATATTATATGAATATGTTTTTCCAATAATATATAGACATTTACATAGATCAGTAAGAAGAAGATTATGCCTTGATTTTACTTTATGTACATTAATTAAAGATATAACTGTTGCTAATATATTAAATGAAATATATAATTTCGAATCATTAAATACTAAACATTTATTTATTTATAATTTACAAGAAATTTATTTTGATTATTGTCATCATTTAACTGATAAGACATTAGAAGTGTTAGCTCAAACAAGGCTACCTTCATTAAAAACATTAAGTATTAAATGTGTTAGAAATAAATATTTAACGTGCGCACCTTTAACAGTTATGTTAAAAAAAAGTAATTGGCCTGTATTTACAAATTTCATATGCTCCTTTTCAAATGCTTGGTTAGAACCTATTTTTATCATATCAAATTTTATTATTAATAGGGCAAATAATCAAAATCATATAATATATCACAAATTAAAAAATTTAAAAAAAACATTAGAAAATATGAAAAATTTCGATAATACTAGTATATGTACAAGTTATGATGAAATAAATAAAAAAATTATTAATGATAACAATAGGTTTAATTTTATGAGTTTACAAAGTTGTACAGCAAATAATATAAGTAGATCAAGTTTTGACGAAGAGCACATAGAACATTATAATGATAATATATATTCCAGTAATAATAATAATAATAATAATCATATGAATACTAATTCTCCTCATCTTGATACTCATAATGATAATAATAATAATAATAATGTAAATAATAATAATGATAATAGGAAAAAATTAAAGTCGATATTAAACAGTGAAACAGAATGTAGTATTAGTCAATCAGAAACCAATAATAATTTTAATTTATTTAATAATTTCTTTTTTAATACCTTTAAACATTTTGGTTACTCCACAAAAATGCAAAATAACGTGAGTACCAAAGAAGCAAATGTAAAAAGGGCAAATAAAAAAGAGCAAGAAGGAAATCAATTGCATGTCTCCAATGTTGATGGAGATAATGATAAAATATTTGAAGGAAATGCAGATAATGATGACCTTTTAAAAAAAAAAAATGTTCATGATTCAAGTGAGAAATGTGTAGAATCATCGAATGTTCAGAATAAATGGGATTATTTTAATAATAAAATAAAAAATGATCATAATATAAATGCATACAATGACGATAATATTAATAATATTAACAATGTTAGTTTGCGTGGCAAAAAAGATATTCTAGATCATTTCTTATCTAGTGAATATTACGCCCCAAGTATTAATAATAATAATAATAATAATAAAAGGAAAGACACTATGAAAAACATTAAAGAATTAAAAAAAATTAATTCAAAATCGAATAGTCATAATGATCAAGAAAAGAACGATAGTCATTTAAAGGAAAATAGCAACTTATTGGATGCATCAAATTGTAATAATTCAGAAAAGGGTTCAGCATCACAAGAAAGTATATATAAAATTAAAATGAACAATAATAATAATGATGATGATTCCATCAGTTATGATGATGATATATATAAGGATGTATATGAATATATTCAGGAAGATGATAATAAATGTGAGATAGAAGAAAACGAAAAAATTGATGAAGAAAAAAATCAAAGAAGTGATAAAAATAGGTATATAAATGATAATGATAATAATAATAATAATTATAATAATAATAATAATGTAGATCAAAATAATGGAAATGTGAAAAAGAACATTCACTTGCACGGTGAAAATAGCGTAATGGACAACGTGGGTGAAAGAAATAATAGTAATAATAATATTTGTAGTAATTATAAGAAGAAAAAATTAGATAAGAAATCATTTGAAGATAACAAAAAGAAGACTAGAATTTGTCATAAGAAAACAAAATTATTAACAGCAGAAAATATATTCTGTATGAATATTTTACATAATAATGTTAATACATTTGATGAAGAGGAAGAAGATGATGACGATGATGATGAGGAAGATGATGAAGAAAAAAATTTAAATAAATGCAGATGTAATGGGAAAAGTTGTATATACACAACAGAAGAAATTAATTTTAAATGTGATTGTGATGATTGTCCATTTTCGAATGGTTATAAAAATTTAATAACTGTAGATGATCCATATATACAATCGCATTTTGTACAACCTAATTTAGATATTTTAGGTTCATGGGGTAGTAAGTGTTTTCTAGAAAGTATTGGATTAGATATATATGTAAAAGGATATAGTGTAGCATTAAAAAATGATAATATAAAAATATGTATTAAATTAAGTAAGAAAATACAAGAAGAATTATATGAGTTAAGTAAAAGTGAAAAATATAAAAATAATAATCTTGTATATTTACTTAGAGATAAAGGTAGTGAATTATTATCTAATACACCATTAACAATAGAAACAGATGATAATGCAGGAATAGACATGTGGACCTTACCTATATCATTAGCTATTAGTAAAAAAAATAGATATTTATTTTATTTAGTATTAAAGGGAGGAGCCAAAATTGATATATGGGATTATTTAGGAAAGTCTCCTTTATATATTGCCTGCGAACATGAATGTAAAGAATTTGTTGAGGTATTGTTAGAAGAAAGAAGAAAACGAACAAAGCGAAATAATATAATACAATATGCATATAAAACTTCCACAAACACGGATAATGATAAAGATGAGGCATTAACAAACAACAACAATAATAGTAACAATAATATAGCATCTGGGTATAATAATGACAAAATAGAAGATTTAAAAAAAAGTATTAGTTCTGAAAAATACAGCAGTAGTAAAGAAGCTTTAGAAGAAGAATGCTCATATGACAGTAACAATAATACATGTAATAAAAATAATAATGAAGAAGATGTGGAATCTAATAATGCAGATACTTTAAAAAAAGTAGATAATTCAAATACCATATGTATTAGTCCATATGGTAATACTTGTGATAGTTATTATGTTACATATCCATTTGATATAGAAAATGGATATATACCTATCAATATCGCTGTAAAGAAAAAAAACTTTTCTATTGTAAATTCATTAGTTAAAAATGGAGAAAATCTAAATCTTATTTGTCCATTTGTAAGGGATTATAAATCTCCTTTATATTTAGCATGTGAAAATAATATTAGTGAAATTATACAACTGTTGTTAGAAAATAAAGCTAATCCTAATTGGTGTTATCATAATAAATTTACACCAATCCTACTAGCATATAATTTAAATAAAGCATGGGTAAATCATTTTATAGATGCAGGTGCAGGAGAAAAACCATGTGATAGACATATATTAACTGAAGTACTATCATGTGCTATATTTAAAAATGATTTATCAACTGTTCAGTTGTTATTAAAAAAATATCCTCAACTTATACAAAAAGGACACAATTTATGGTCCTTACCATTTATTCAAGCAGCTAAATTGGAAAGATTAAATATATTAAAATATTTATATTCTGTAAAAAAAGAAATTATCAATCAGTTAGATGCAGAAAATGTGTTATCTCCTATTCATGTTGCTGCGGAAGAAGGAAATGTGGAAGTATTAAAATTTCTCTTAGAAAATGAAGTAAACATTAATCTCACCAATAAATATCATCAAAATGCCTTACATATAGCTTGTCTAGAGAATCAGGAAAAAATCGTACATTATTTGTTAAGTCATAATATTGATATTAATTGTAAAGATAATATTAATGGTGAATGTCCATTAATGATATGTATACGAACACGAAACGAAAACCTAGCTTTATTAATTTTGAATGAAGGAAAAAATATCAATTATAATCTTACCAATATTCATGGAGAAACATCTTTAATATATTCTATTTTTTATGGTTTATATGATGTTGCAGATATATTAATGAAAAGAGGAGCTGATGTATCTGTCCGTGATATTAATGGTGACAAATCCTATAACGTTGCTTGTGAAAGAGTATTATCTCATAAAACATGTAAAAAGGTTTTAAAAAAATTCCTTAAATTGTATCGCTCACAAAATAAAAACTTCTTACCAAAGAATAGTAAAATTAATAAAAAAAATAAATTCTACCAATCGTATCAAACTTTAAACCAGAGCTTTTTAAGTATATTCGGTATAAAGAAGGAAAAGAAGAATAAAATAATGTCATATTCAATAGAAGATGAAAGTATTCACTAAATATGTTATATTATTAAATGGTTTATTGTATTATATATAATAACACATATATATATATATATATATATATATATATGTATAAATTAAAGATATTATTTGGTATTTTCGTCTTTTTTTGAAAAAAAATATATTATATATATATAAATATATTTTAGATGTTTAATATTATTTTAATATATATTTTATTTAGTATAAATCGTTCATAATTAAAAATTTTAAATCCTCATATATATATTATATGTGCATTTTTTTTTTTTTTTTTTTTTTTTTTTCTTTCTTATATTTTTTTTATAATTTTTTTTTTTTTTTTTTTTTTTGTGTTACATAGTTATTCAAAAAAAAAAACGTTAAAAATACATAGAAGCACTTAAAAGTGCTATTATTAATTTGGATACATATTTTATTACCAGTAAAATTTTAATTTAATAAAATAATAATTGTGTTGAGATTATTATATATACATGTGGTAAAGTTAAATATAAACTAAAATTTTTTTTACTTATTTAAAATATTGAATGAATAGAAGATATTTATAATTATATTTTATTTATTATATTATAATATTAATAAAAATAAAAAGAATATATTTTATTTAGCAAGGATAGTGTGGTTCAGTACTGTCTCACTAATTTAATAACCTATAAAAAAAATATGTATATATATATATATATATATATATATATATATATATGTATTAATATATATTAATATATATTAATAGTTTTATTTATATAAACAAACCATAATTTATAAAATACCTGTTTAGAAACTCCTTATAGTCTATGTTTTCATCGTTATTACATAATTCACTATGATAAAAAAAATATGTATACATATATATGTGTATTCATTATATTTTTATGTATTTATTTTTTTAAATTTTCTATTCACTTTATTATTGTATCCATTTCTTCAATAGACATTTTTGAACCAACAGTTGTAAATAAAAGTTTAAGTTTTTCTTTAGAAATTTTTCCTGTTTTCTTTAAGAATATATAAAAAAAATAAAATTATAAAATAAATAAATAGATAAATAAATAAATAAATATATATATATATATATATATATATATATATATATATATATTTTAATTATTATATGTTTACATTTGGATCATAAAAATGAAATATATCCATCAAACCTTCAGTTGAATAATTCAATGATTTTATTTTATTGCAGAACTTTTTTATATTGGATAAAGAACAAACACCTACAGCACATAAATTATAAATAAATAATTTTACATCTACATATATATATATATATATATATATATATATATACATATACATATTTATATTAATACAACCTTTTGTCATGTTGTTAAATTCATTTATATCTTCTTTTGAAGGGACATAACCCTGAATAATAAAAAAAAAAAAATTCATATATTTTATAATAAACACCATGAAACTAAAATATATATAAATATATTCATGACACATTTTTATAGTTATATTTCTTTTTTTTAAAATATCACCATTTTATATATTATTTCCAAGGCATCCTCAAAATGGATGGTTTTTGACCCTTCCTAAGTAATATATATAAACATAAAAAAAACGAAAAGAAAATATATTTATATATTAATATTTGAGATGATACAAAGAATAAATCCAAGAATAATATTTTTTATTGTAATAATCCACAAAAAATATATGTATACAACTAAGGAAAGAAAATAAAAGATAAATTATATTAACATAATAATATAAAAATTTGAAGTATATTATATAGTTACTGATATCTTGTTAAAAAGAGAAGTCAGTTCCACTTCATTAATTATTTCCTAAAAAAATTATTATCAGTTCATATAAAAAAAAAATAAAAAAAAAAAAAAAAGAAAAACATATATATTTAAAATATAATAATAACAAAATCTTTATATTTATTATAATATACTGTCTATATTTTTTTTTGAATTTTATAAATGAAATACCTCCATAATTTTTATCCTTAATTGATGATATATAAAATTGTATCTTATATGATATTTTATACTTTTATTAAAAGCATAAATATTTTAAAATATTGTTTTTACAAGTATATATGCAAAAAAAAAAAAAAAAAAATACATACATATATATATATATATATATATATATATATTTTTCCTTATTTTTATGCTATCAAAGAAAGAAACAATATTTTTTCTTTTGTATATTCTTTATTGCAAACAAAAAAAGTATTTGGAAAATCAATTTTAATTTCATGGTTTAAAACTGAATGTGAATTATATTTTCAAAAAAAATAATTATATTAAAAGGATAATAAAAATATTTCTTATTTTACAATGTACTGAATATATGAACAGTAATACTTATATACAGTTAATTAAATTTAACAGTTTTTTTGAGTAAAAAAATAATATATATATAAATATACACATATGTTAGAATATATTTTAAAAAAATACGGATTCTAAATATAAAAGGAAATAAAAAAAATAAAAAAAAAAAAAAAAAAAAAAATGAATAATAAAATTTTTTTTTTTTTTTTTTTTATTTCCATAATATGTGTATTGTAAGGAATTAAAAAAAATATGGGAAGCATTAAATAATAAATGAAAAAAATAAAAAATATATATATATACATATTAAATTGGTAGGAAAAACTAAAACCAAAAAAAAAAAATTAATTTTATTATAAAATGAAATTTGTTACTTGTTATTTATTTTATTATTATTTTTTTAATATACTTTAAAAAAAAAAAAAAGAAAAAAAAAAAAAAGGGATGAACATAAATATATAAATAAGTAAATAAATAAATAAATATAAATATATATAAATATATATATATATATATATATATATATATATATATAAATATATAATATATATATATTTATATTTATATTAATTTTTTTTTTTATGTGATTTATTTAATGTAAATGTGTATAATGTAACTAAATAAAAAAATGGAGTTACATAATATTTAATGCTTCATAATAATTAAGAGGAATAAAACAAAATATATAAAGAAAGGAAGAATCCTAGAAAAAAGAAAAAGGAAGAAGCAGCTTCTGCTTGATATGTTTCTGTTTGTAATCGTCTATTATCCGTTCTGTTTTCGTTTCTATTATCATAGAAATATGGTTCTTCTGACATGTTTGTATATGACAAACCAAAGGAGAAGGGATTTACCCATACACCAAAAGAAGCTCTTAAACCTAAATTATTAGAATAGGTGCTATTTCTTCTTACTCCTTCTTTTCTTTTAGGTGTTGGTCTAGGTTCTTCTGGTTGTGCATATTTATGATCACTACTATTTTTACCTCTTCCATATAAGGGAATAACATTTTCTTTGGATACTTCAGCTTTACATACAGGGCAATCATTATTTTTTTTTATCCATGCTGACAAACATAGCCAACAAAATAAATGACCACATTTGGTAACTACAGGGTCTCTCACATCATCAAAACATATATTGCATTCAAAGGTATTTCTACTTTCATTTTCTGTAGCGTTATTGGGTTTATTGACATTATTATTATCTTTAACATTTTCGTTTTGTTCACAATTATTATTTTCACTTGAATTAATATCTTCCTCCTTATGATGACGTTCATGATTTTTTTCCTCACTCATATCAATATTATTCTTATTTCCATCAATATCTGTTTCCCTTTCTTTATTAATCTGATCATATGTAGTACCAATGTTAATATCAGTACATTTATCATTGTATATTTCATCATATTTAAAAGAATATTTATTATTATCATTATTAAAAGTATTTAACTGTGAATTATCTTCTACAGCGTGATCTTCTTTTTTATTTTCTATTTCACTTGGCATATCATAAGTATTATTAATCTTTTGGTCTTTATTAATTGTATACTCCATATTCTTATTTACATTATGCTGTTCTAATATAATATTATCTTTAGGTATATTCGTTTCATTTTCATTTATATAATATATATTATTATTATTATTATTACTATTAATATCTTTATCAGCATATAAATCTTTCTTATTATCATTAAGTTTTTTTTTCTCTTCATCATTTAAATTATCTGATAATAATAAATGCATGTTTTTATCAGTTCCCATATGCTGTTGTTCATTTTGCTCATAGTTTTCTTTTATTATATTACTATTACATGTTTCCTTTTCTTTTTCATATTTATTATTTAATGGGATAACGTGTTCAGAATGAAATTTCTTTTCAGATATATTGTCATTTATGTTACTATTACTTAAATTCCTATGATGAATAAAATGTTCATCGTTTATATCATAATCATACATAATGTCATAAAGAGAATCATAATCTTCTTCTGGACCATTCATTTTTATTTAATATTTTTAAAAAAAAATCATTTTTAACAAAAAAAAAAAAAAAAAAAAAAGAAAAAAGAAAAGAAAAAATATAAATAAATATTACATATATATATATATATATATATATTGATGTAATATAATGAGTTATATATATATTTTTTTCCCAATTTTACTTTCAAATATTTACATATATATTATATATATATATAATAAAAAGGATCGATGGAACTTTTAAAATATTTTTTTGTAAGCAAAGAAAAATAAAAAAAATATAATTATTTGTATAATTATTTTTATTCATATATATTATATATATATTATATATATATTATATATATATGTTATATAATTTTATACGTACAAAAGAAAAAAAAAAAAAAAAAAAAAAAAACAAATTATATATATAATATAATATATATATATAATATATATATAATATATAATATTGATATTTTATTTGCTATATATTAATATTTATAATACCATAAAACAAAGAAAAAACTTGAAATTATTTTTATATGTACATTTTCTCTATTTATTTTTTATATATGAAAAATGAATTATTATTGTATTACATAAATATATTCATTTTTTATTTTTTTTTTTTTCTTAATATCGTTTTTCATTTTTGTAAAAAAGGTCATTATGATATATTTTTTCAAATGTTTTATTTTTATATAAATTTAACATTAATAAATGATGGGAAAAAAAAAAAAAAAAAAAAATTGAAGGTACAAATATGTATATAAATATGTTTTTTTTTGTTATATTATTTTATATTATAGGTGCATTTTTTTTTTTTTTTTTTTTTTATTATTGTATATATATAATGGGCTTTAAGAAATTTATAAGTAAAAAAAAAAAAAAAAATATATATATATATATATATATATATTAATTTAAAAAATAAAATTAAAAAAAATGGTATATTTTTAAAAATGAGTCTTTATATATATATATATATATATATATATATATAATATATTTTAATTTCTTATGTGGTTAAAATAAATATCCTTTTTATATATGTGCAAAATTTCTTAAAAAATAACTGATAATGAATATATTTTTGTAATATTTGTTATAATTTCATATAAACCCATTTGATAAAATGAAACATTTTATTATTTGTCTATAAAGAGGAAATAAAGAGTATATATTTTTAAACATTTATATTAATTTTTTTTATGTTAGTGTCTTGAAACGAATACAAAATATTCAATAATTCATATGAGATATTTTATAATGTTGGCTACATTTATTTAAAGGAATAAATGTGTGTTATTATTTATTTTGTTTTGTTTTGTTTTATTTTATTTGTTCCATTATATATATGGATATATATAAAATATTTTTAAACATATTAAATACAAAAATTTTTTTTTTATAATTTCCCCATTTAAATTACAAAAGGTTGTTCTTTTTCAAAAAAATAAAAAATAAAGTTAATAAAAATAAATAAATAAATAAATAAATAAATAAATAAATAAATAAATATATACATACATATACATATATAGTATTTCCTGTGCATGTTTGAATTATATAAAAAATATACATTACAAAAGCATATACTAAAAAAAAAAAAAAAACTTATATTTTTTTTTATTTAAATATTTGTTATCTCGTGGACCTTTGCCATTTTTCAATGGCTAAAGAAAATGCTGCAAAGCTAGCACATCCACTGATCATAGAAGGTACTCCTTTTTTATAAGAAATTGAAGCACCTGTTAAACAACCAGAATATAAAGTATTGGTTAAATCATTTGTAGCTCTAATTTTTTGTAATGAATTTTCATAAAAGGAATATAAAAATCCTATTTTTGCAAAATTAAGACAACTACTTTTAACAGATTGTTTCAATAAAGAAAATTGTTCTTTTAATTGTTGTTTATAAGTTAAAGTATAATCTATATTACTAGGTTGCATACTAAAAAAAAATACTCCTATTAATAATCCAACAATACCTCCACCTATACCCATACCCATACATTTTGGTAATATACCTTCATTCAAATAGGTTTGAACTTTTATAAATGCTTTTTGTTCATCACTTAATTCTTCTCCTTTCTTAAATATTTTAAAATTTATATATCTATCGTTCAATATTCCACTCTTTGATCTTGAATTATTATCATTATCAATATTATTATTTCTAGTAGTAACATTACTATTATTAACACTATTGTTATTTATACTCATTTTGTGCTCAATTATTATGAAATATTTTTTCTTCCTTGTAAATACATATTACTCAACAAGGTTATATTTATGCAAAGAGAAAAAATAAATAAAATAAAATAAAATATATATATATTTAAAAAAAAAAAAATTATATACATACATACATATATATATATATATATATATATATATATATATGTTTATTTTCTTAAAAGCTTTTTAACATATATATAAGAATAAAACGAAAAAGGGAAAAATTAAATAAATCCAACATATGGAGTAATAAGATAGTAATATTATGAATTTATTTAATTTTGTGAATATTTTTTTCATTATGTAATCAGAAAAAAAAATAACAAATAAATAAATATATATAAATATAAATATAAATATATATATATATATATATATATATATATATATATATATATAACATTTATACACTATATGTATATTATTATATATAAATACTTATCTATTATATTTTTAAAAAATATAATTTTCCCATATAAATTATTTTTTATGGAGATTTTTTTATTTTTTTATTTTTTCTTTACATATTCATAGGTAACTATCTTTTGTTTAATTTTAAAAAACTTGCATGTTTCATAAGATTATCTTAAGTTATATAATAAGCACATTAAGAAGAAAAAAAAAATAATAATAATAAAATAAAATAAAATCATAACATAGATACATGAAATATATTTCCTTTACTTTGTACATATTATCACTTATTTTATTTTTATTTGAACGTTCAATATTATTGTTTAATATAAAATATTATTATTCATAAGAAAAATACATACATATATATATATATGGAAAAGGTGCATATATAATATACAGGACTAAATTTTTATTTATTAAAAAGTGACTGCTGGATGTAGAAGAAAACCTGATGCAAGGCTTAGTGCTACTTCTCTACCTAATAAATGTTCAACAATTTTAAGACCAAATTCAACAGCCGAACCTGGTCCTACAGACGTTATACAATTTTTAGAAACACATACTCTTCCTTTTCCAATGTGTTTAAAATTTCTTTCAAAAGAAGGATAAGCCACAGCTTCTACATCATCAATTAATGAGTGTCGATCTAGAACAGTTTCGGGGGCAGCACATATAGCTGCATATAATCTGTTATTAGCTTTTTGTTCTTTTAACATGTCAATAAATTCTGCACATTCGGATATAGTATTAGATCCTTTCATACCTCCAGGTATGACTAAAACATCATAAATATTATTTCGTACTTTACTAATAGTTGTGTCAGCTAAGACCACATTTTTTGATTGTAAACAGACTTGCTCACTCTTTTCAACAGATGCTGTTGTTACATGTACACCTTATAAAAAAATAAAAAATAAAATAAATAAATATGTATATATATATATATATATATATGGTTTTTTTTTTTTTTTTTTTTTTTTTTCTTTCACAAATATGTTATTATATGATAATGTAATATTATCATAGGAGAAGTGTCTGAAAGTATACAAAAATATTATACGTATATAAATATGTCATCTAGTTTATATTTTTATTTTTATATTTATTTACCGGCTCTCCTTAAAACGTCAACAACAGTAATATATTCGACATCTTCAGATCCAGAAGCCTTCAACAAAAAAAAAAATAATAAAAGAATTATATATATATATATATATATATATATATATATATAAACAAAGAAAAAAAAAAAATATATATATATATATATATATATTTATAAATTATATTTTGTGATGACATTCACATTGGACTTGTATTACGTTTGTAATATGGATATTTATATTATGATATACATATATACATATACAATATAATATATTGATACTATAGAATTATTTATGGGTAAATATTAATAAACCATAACAGATGTATTATGATTATTTATTTGTATGCCTCACCACTGCAACTAATGCTGTTTTTTTTCCACTCATATTATTATTTGAAAAAAATAGAAAATTTTATGTTAGAATTTAATTTAAATTTTTTTTATTTTTTTTATAAAAATAATGAAAAAAAGATTTGAGTTTTTATATTATTTATATTAATAATTCTTATGAATTATTTTGATATATTTTTTTTTTATATTAAAATTTAACCTTGAAAAAAAAAAAAGAAAAGAAAAAGAATTTTTTTTTTTAAGGTTATTTTAAAAAATTAAGTAAGCATTAAATTATAAAATATATTAATATAATATATATATTATGCTAATAATATTTTTTATATATTATTTTAAAAGAAATAATCAAAAAATCATATTTTTTCTTGAGTTATATTTAGTGCAAAGTATATGCAGGTCAAAATAAAATTAAATAAAATAGTATAAAGCATAATTATATGAAGCATATATAAAATATTAATAAATTAAATATATAGGATAAGTGCTACAAAAAATGTAATCATAAGTAATATGTATATATATATATATATATATATATATATATATATATATATAAATACATAATTATTATGAATATAATAATAATTATTATTAATATTATTATATTTTCGTTTTCTTTTTTAAATCTACATTGAGGAATACATTGTATATTTTAAAAAATTATTTTTAAGATAAGCGTGTGTAGTATAAATATATATGCCTTTTTTTTTTTTTTTTTATAAAAAGGTAGGTTTTTGAAATGAATAATTTTTTCTATTTAATTTTTATGTAGACCTTAAAAAGGAAATATAATATAATATAATATAATTTTTATTATAATTTATAAAATATCTTGTAATTAGCTTTTTTTCTTTTTTTGAAATATTATAAATATATAAATTGAAATTATAAAGATATATATATATATATATAATACAAGTGAGATAGTTCATATTATACTAATGTTAAAAATTAATTAAAAGAAATTATTTTGAAAAGAAAAAATATATACATAAAATATAAAATAACATGTAAATTATTTTAGAACGTATATTTTTTTTTTTTTTTTTTTTTTTGAAGAATCATATTTGTGTAGATAATTCCATATGAATACTTAAAAAAAAAAAGAAAAGGACAATGAAAAATTACGATGAGCATTCAAAATATATGGTTAATTTTTTACAAAATGAAGAAAAATCAGGTGATGAGGAAGAAAAAAGTGTAGAAAAAAAAAATGGGAAAAAAAATAAAATAATAGATAACGAACATATAAAAGATACAAAGAGAACAGTTTTTATAAAATATCCATATTATCTAGACAAAAAAAAAGAAAGAGCATATACATTAAGTGCTATCAATGGTATAGGTGATATTGATATATTAAAAGCTCCTTTAATGAATCCAATGAACACAGAAGTGGTCCCTCCAATATTACAATTACCTGCCTCCACGAATTTAATAAAAAATGTTCATTTGAAAGTTCAGGGTAACATAAATTTGGATAAATCTTATAAATTTAGGAAACAAAATAGTAATAAAGATGTCTTAAATGATATTAAGCCTTTATATTCATTACCTGAAAAGGTTATGTCATATTGTATGAACGTAAATGTAAATGTCGATTATAAGGAGAATAATGATAATAATAATGATGATAATAATAATGATGATAATAATAATAATGATAATAATAATAATGATGATAATAATAATGATGATAATAATAATGATGATAATAATAATGATGATAATAATAATGATGATAATAATAATAATGATGATAATAATAATGATGATAATAATAATAATGATGATAATAATAATGATGATAATAATAATAATGATAATAATAATAATAAGGATGATAATAATAATGATGATAATAATAATGATAATAATTATATAGATGATGGTCATAGAAATGTGATAGAAGAATTAATTAAAAATAACAAGGAACATAACCCAAATGAAAAAATTAATATAAATACAAAAGATAAATTGAATTTTAATTATATGCATATATCAGATAATAAATTAATATCTAGAAATAATGTTCAGATGTTATCAAACCAAAACGAAGTGGACATATTATTAAAAAAGGATTTATCATCGAACGATGAAATAATTAATATTTTAAATGAAAAAAAAGAAAATGATAAATTTGATGAACTAAACAAAATATATATTAAAAAAATATATACAAAGGAATATAATAATAATATAACTATCCATAATAATACGGAGAAAATAAATTCATGTGAAACAAAATTAATTGAACCAATACAAGAAAAAACTAATGAATATAATATATTTTGTAAAAATCATAATCTTATAAGAAAAAATATTTGTACAGATAATACAAATATTTTAAAAAAAAACAATACAGAAGAAATGAAAGACATAAACAAAATTAATGAACAACTTAAAATATTCGAGCAAAATCAAATAATGTCCCCAAGTTTAAAAAATGCACTTAAAATGTTGGCGAATGATATTTATATATAGCAATCAATTTTTTTTAAAACTCATTTTTTCGTTTTTTTGTAACATAGATGAGTATATAAATATTTTTTAATATAATTGTAATGATAATATATAAAAATATACAAATATATATATATATATATATATATATATATAATTTAATAAAAAGAATATTTTTGTATTATACAAGGATTTTTTTTTATTTCAATAAAATATTGACATTATTATTTATTATATATATAATATGCATGTGTGTATGTATGTATTTGCTATGTAATATTGTTATATATTATACTTTTCAAATTTATAATACAAAAAAAAAAAAAAAAAAAAAAAAAAAAGGAAAAAATAGTATATAACTATAATTTTCTAAAAAATATTTTATTACTTGAACAGTTTTTTTTTTTTTTTTTGGAAAATAATATTATGCATATAAATATAATATATA
Organism: Plasmodium blacklocki (nom. inval.); assembly: GCA_900097035.1. Lineage (NCBI taxonomy): Eukaryota > Apicomplexa > Aconoidasida > Haemosporida > Plasmodiidae > Plasmodium > Plasmodium blacklocki (nom. inval.). The sequence continues at coordinate 1,088,422 of LT969555.1, forward strand.
TATATATATTAATTATATCATTTTTCTATTTTATAAACATTCATATATTTTAAAAAAATATATTCATACATATTATGCATTTATAAATGTATTACTCAAAATTTTATATTTTACATATTTAATCATATATATATATATATATATATTAGAATATTTAAAAGATACTTTAAAATATCATAGTACGGGAAAAAAAAATAATAATATTAATAGTATCCTTCAGGATGTTCTTTTTTTTTTTTTTTTTTTTTTTTTAAATATAAAATAAATTATACGATAATATTTGATATATATATATATATATAATATATATTTAATTTTTGTGCATAAATATAAGGAAATTTATATTTAGCATATTATTCCTTTCATATATATTGTATATTTTTACATATAAAAATATATAATTTTATATATTACAAAAAAATAAAAAAATAAAAAAAATACAAAAATATTCTAGAGAAATAACGTTACGAATACACAAGAGTAAAATTAAGTGACTACGCGTTTATACTTGTGTACAAAAAATTTATTAAAGATATATATTATATAATATAAATTATTGTAAAAATAAAAAAAATATATTTATGTATTATATAATATTTATTATTTTGTGTATAAAAATAAAAATAATTTATAATTAAATATAACATATTTTTATAAAGTTTTCCTTTTGAAATAAAAACATTTATAAAAATAAAAAAAAAAAAAATATATATATATATATATTTATAATAAAATAATTTAAAAAATTATTTTATTTTATTTTATTTTATTTTTCTCTTAATATCTATAAAAAATGTATATTTTTATTTATAAATATTATATATATATATATATATATATATATAAAGAAAAAATATAGTTTTTTTTACAATATCTCATGTTTTATAAATATTTTTTTTTTATAGAATATCTTTTTCAATAAAAGTTCATATAAAAAATAATATTTATTATACAATTATATGAGAATTATATAATATACATATAAATATGAATTATCATTATATAAAAAATATATTATAATATTATATATCTTCTTTTTTTTTTATGTTAAAGCATGTTTTATGAAAAATATATATTATTTTTTTATATACATATATAATATATATAAAACAAACCTTTTAATTCTTAATAGTATTATATCAAAAAAAAAATAAAAATATATTTTTTATACATATATATATATATATATATATATATATATATATATATATAATTATATATTATATACATAATTTAGCACATATTATATATATATAATATCTATTTTATTTTTATGAACATTTTTTTTTTTTATTTATAAAATTATAATTACCATATAATTATTTATTATATATATATATATATTTTTATTTTTCATCGTATTTGAAAATTATTTTATATATATATATAATAAATATTACATATAATATATTTATATATTTATCACATGAAAGAAAATATATATATTTTATGTAAACTCATATTAAATAAATATATATTTTTTTTTTTATATAATATTTCTAAAATTCATTGATAAATAATATATTATATAATATTTTAATGTTTATAAGCTTTTTTTTTCTTATCCTTTTTTTTTTTTTTTTTTCATTTTTTAATATTTCATCATATATAATATTTACATATTATATATATATAATTAATTATATATATATATATATATTAATATTTTAATTAAATTTTTCATAAATATTGTATATCTTATTTATTTTATATATATATATTATCTTTATATTATTATATATATTATTATTATTTAGGGGAAAAAAAAAAAAATATATATATATTATATATATAATATAATGTATGTATTCATTTTCGTAACTATATATATATATATATATATATATATATATATATATTAAATTTGTATTTTACATATATACATATATATATAAATAAACAATATTATAATATATAATATGTGGTATATACTATGTTTAAAATTGAAGAAAAAAAAAACTATTTGATACATGAGTGAACACCATAACATATATATATATATATATATATATTTATATATATATATATTTATTTATTTATTTATGTATATAAAAGTTAATATATGCCTATATTTATGTTAAAAATATGTTTGCAAAAAATAAACAAAAGTATGAATATATATATATATATATATATATATATATATATATATATATATATATTTATATTTATATGAAAGGATAAACAAGTAAAAGTATAAAAAAAGAATAAATAATAAAAGATAATTCATAATAGTATATTATATTATATTATATAATTTATTTTTTTTTTTTTTTTTTTTTAATTAATACATCCATTTGTTTATATATATATATATATGTATTTTAAATATTCTTTTTAGAATGTTGTAAATATTTCTATTAAATTTTAATAAATCATATTATATATAACATAGTTATAATTTCTAAATAAATAAATATATATATATATATATATATATATATATATATATGTTAATTTATATGTAAAAAAAAAAAAAAAAAAAACTAAAGAAAAATTATGTGTATATAGATACAATGAATAATAATTATTTTGAAAAGAATAATACTTATATGGAATGGAAATTAGATGAAAAGATATATAAAACAATAGTAGGAGCTTTAGGTTCTTGTAATAGTTCAAATAATAGTGTACAAGTAGAAGTAACAAAGGTATTAAAAGATTTAAATGAGAATGTAGCAGATGCTGCTTTATATTTATTACATATATTTATGAATAAACAAGAAAATAATGATGTAAGACAAGTCGGTGGATTGTTATTAAAGAATTATATAAATTCCAAAAACAAGTTTTTAAGTAATGATATATTAAAAATAATAAAGAATGAAATATTTAAATTAGTAGAAGATGAAGTAAAGGAAATAAGAAATACATCAGGATCTGTTATAACTACTATATTAACAAAATATGAAGGAATAGAACAATGGCCAGAAGCTTTATATAATTTATTATTATTAATAGAACGTGGAAATAATGATGTTGTAGATGGAGCTTTTAGAGCTATATTAATTATTATAGAAGATGAATTAATGAATAGAAAAAATATGGATTCTCTTTTTTTTCAATTTTGTAAAAGTCAACTATTACAAAAATTATTTCAATTTTGTTCTCCGCAAGAAAAAAATATAAAAAAAAAATATGCAGCTGAATGTTTAGATTTGTTTATAACATCCTCATGTTTTACAACTAATGGAGTATTTAATGATATGTTTTCTCAATTGTGGGAATGTTTAGGATATTTAGCATCTGAAGACGATCCTCAAATTTTAAAAATTGTAGTAAGTTGTATGACAATAATAACAGATACAAGATATTCTTCTATATTTACCAACTTAGATGCCATAATACAATTTATGGTAAATGCAACAAATTCAAATGATAGAAAAGTTCAATTGGAAGCTTTAGAATTCTGGCCTATATTTATAAAAGATAGAAGTTATGTGGCGTATGCTAGTTATAATAATCCAAAATCCGATATAAATAAATCTGATAGTAATTATATTGATGAGAATGTATATAAAAATATTAATGAATTAAGAACTGAAGCTTTAAAAAGATTAAAAAATTATTTACCGTATTTATGTAAAATTTTAATAGATAATACTGTATATACGAAATGGGATTATTTAACAATGGATGAATCACATTTTCAAAATGACAATGCAAATGTTCCCGACTTGATTCAAGATATATCTCCTGAATTATATAATAATAAAAATAATGATATAGCTCAAGAGGAAATCAAGATCAACAAAATGAACAACAGCAGCAATAACAATAATAATTATAATAATGACAATAATAATAACATTGATAGTAATATTAACAATAATAGGAGCAATAGTATTATTAATAATAATAATCCTAACCGTGGCGATATAAATAAAGATAATGTAAATAATAATATACATTATGATAATCATAATTTTATTAATAATAATAATAACCTTTTTAATAATAACAATGATAATAATAATATGCTTCTTAATAAGAATGATAATATGATATTGACTCAAAATAATAATAATAATAATACGGAGGATTTTAGTGATGATGATTTAGATGAAAAGAATGATGAAATGTCATCGAGAACGTGGGGAAATGATTGGACTGTGAGAAAAGGTGCTGCTTTATGTTTAGATTATTTATCAAATGTATATAATGATGAAATATTAGAATTCGTTTTACCACATATAGAAGAGAAATTAATGAGCGATAAATGGAATATTAGAGAAAGCGCTGTACTTACCCTTGGTGCTATTGCTAAAGGGTGTATGTATAGTTTATCTCCATTTATACCTAAAGTATTAGAATATTTAATAAAATTGTTGAATGATGAAAAACCATTAGCTAGAAGTATATCCTGTTGGTGTGTTACAAGATTTTCTTCATGGATATGTCACCCAGATAATTGTGAAAAGTGGTTTGAACCTGTTTTATTAAATTTATTGAAAAGGATATTAGATAGTAATAAAAGAGTACAAGAAGCTGCATGTTCTTCTTTTGCAAATTTAGAAGAGGATGCATTAGAATTATTAAATAATTATTTACATGAAATAGTTCATACTATTCAACAAGCTTTCCAAATATATCAAGCAAAAAATTATTTCATTTTATTTGATGTAGTAGGAACATTAATAGATAGTGTTAATATTGTTAAGGAGAATAATGAATTAGCACATGAAGTTGTATATGCAATATTAAGTAAATGGGTAAATATACGTATTAGTAGTCCTTATATTATAGCATTAATGGAATGTATGTCATGTATAACTAGTGCTTATGGTAAAGAATTTTTAAAATATGCAAAAGATGTTATAAGAACATGTATAAAATTCTTGGTTATATTATATATTGATTTAGAAGAAGAAGTAAAATATTTTTATTCAAAAAAATTATTTAATTCAACTTCATTTATTAGTAATAGAAATAATATATCATCAACAGCGAATGGATTATTAACATATTATAAAATAACAAATGATGATTATTTTATATGTATGAAAGATATTGATACAATATCTCCATCCAAAAAAAAAGATTTAATAGAATGTAGTTTTGATTTATTATCAAGAATTTTAAGTGTTATTAATTCAAGTATTATGGATATTTTAAATGAAAATGAATATAACTTTATACCATTAGTGCATAAATATTGTTTGAAATTACAAAATATTAAATTTGATGATTTCAATAATAAAATTATGAATAATCATGAAGAACTTAGAAATATTATTAATCCAGATGGAACATTACAAAATGGCTATATTATGGGAGATAAAAATGAGTATAGTGAGCTAGCCAAAGAATTTTTAAATTTTGGTATATTACAATCCAATTTTGCATTAATAGGTGATATATCAAGATTTTGTCCACAATATTTAATAACATATTTAAATGATATTATACCATTTTTAATAGCTCATATTACTCATCCTTCAACACCTGTTTCAAATAATGCAAGTTGGGCAATCGGTGAAATAAGTATACATATTAATTCTGAATATATGGAAATTTATGTAGATGAAATAACAAAACAACTTATATATATTTGTCAAAATTCAAAATATCACGGATGCTTATTACAAAATATATGTATTACATTTGGAAGATTAACTTCTACGTATCCAAAAAAACTTATATTTTATTTTCCACAATTTTTAAAAACATGGCTAAAAATTATGGCAAATGGAACTCAAGAAAATGAAAAAATTAATTCTCTAAAAGCTGTTCTAGAAACTTTATATATTAATTTAGATTTAGCAGCTGAACATATGAAAGATATTGTATATATTATCCTAAAGTATAAATATGTATCACAAAATGTGAACATTTTTTTCCATCAATTTTTAGCAACCATGAAAGAAAAATATCCCAATCACTGGAAGGAAATATATAGCCAAACTGGAGACTCACTTTCATCCCCCATTCCAAGTGATATGCTAAGTGATTTGGCTACCCGATTTAATTTATAATATGTACATATACAGAAATTTATATATGTGTATATATGTATAAAAAGGTACATACCAATAAATAAAAAAATTAAAGTAAAAAAGAAGAAAAAAAAAAAAAAAAAAAAAAAAAGAAAAAGAAAAAAAAAAAAAACATATTTATATCATGTTGTAATAGAGTTAAATATATATATATATATATATATATATATATATATAAAATGAAATAATATAAAAGGTTGCAACATATAAATAAACTAAATAAATATGTATATATTTATTTATATTAAATATATATGTATATATATGTGTGCATAAATATATATGACATGGTTAACTTGAATGTATATTCTAACAATAACTACATTTTATAAAAAATATACATATGCATATAACATATACATATACATATACCTATACATATATATATATATATATATATATATATATATATATATATAATATATTTCAATATTATACATACTTATATATACATTTGAAAAGATTTACATATTTACCTATTTGCTTATATATACTCAATCTACATAAATTAATATTTGTATACTGTTCATATTTATATTTTATATTTATTAAACAATTTTGTAAAAAACTGTATAATCATATATTAAAATGGTGTATATATATGAGAAAAAACATTAAAATCGTGTGTATATATATAAAAAAAAAAAAAAAAAAAAGGGGAAAAAGAAAAAAATCGAATGTGTGAATATTTTTAAAAAGAAGAAAAAAAAGAGGTATATTATCTGAAATATATTTAAGAAAAGAATAAAAAAAAAAAAAATTTTTTTTTTTTATTTTTAAATATTTAAATGAATATTAATTAAAAATATATGTATATGTTATATTTTCCATGTCATATATTTTTTTAAATATTTTATAGAATGCAATCAATATATATATATATATATATATATATTATATATGTTCGTATTTATATATATATATATATATATATATATAATATATTAAATATATTTTTGAGTTTCCAGTTTTTTTCTTTTTTGGAAAATTTCAAAAAAGTCACGTTAATGAGAGAAAAAAATATTATATATATATATATATATATATATATATATATATAATAATAATAATAATAATAATATATAAATATATATTTGTTTTTTTATTTATATGTATGAAGTTATAATATTTCACGATTTTCAAGTACTTTTAAAAAATTGTTTCAAAATGAAACATTTCATTTAATATTATTTTATTTATTATTTTTTTTAGCATTTTTATTGATGGTACATATCATTTATATTATGTACATATATATATATATATATATATATATATATATATATATATATATATAATATATATATAATATATATAGCATATTTCTTTTTATACATATAGATTTGTTTGTATGCTTTAATGTGGATGTGTACAGATCATATATTTATATATTTTATTTTTTTTTTAGAAGATATATATATACATATGTACATATATATATATATATATATATATATATATATATATATATATATATAATTATATTTTCAAAATTAAAGCTTTATATATATATATATATATATTTTTATTTGATGAATGGTTAATATTTTAAAATAGGAAAAAGTTTTTTCTTATTTATTGTCTTTATAATTTTTTTTTTTTTTTTTTTATATTATATTTTTATTAATCATTTATTAATAGTTTTATTTCTAAAAATAAATATAAGGAAAGATTTTAATAAACTTACAACATATTCTTTTGAAATATGTGATTTATGGATACTTTTCTTTCTTCCGAATGGAGAATATAATGTATCTTTTAAAAAAATGTGTATAAGTTAATGATTAAAATATTTTTTTTTTTTTTTCTGTTCTTTTATATATTTAAAATGAAACATATTTTATAAGTTAAAATAAAAGATTTATAATTATGAAATATATATATATATATATATATAAAATAATCACTATTTATTGTTATATATATTTTTTTTTTTTTTTATTATTTTATAAGCATACACCTGTATGTAATAAAATAAGTAAATTTTAATACATATAAAGATTATTTATTAATATATAAGGAAGGTATGATTTATTTCTCGAATCAGTATATTAAACTAAATCTATAAGAATATATTAACTTAACAAAATTGAAAAAAAATAAAATGAATAAAATGATACAATATATATATATATATAATATAACCACGAGCATATACATATTTGATAAATTTTTAAATGTTGCGTGCTCTTTAATTTTGCCTATTATATACATATATATAATATATTAATATATCACATATCATATAAGTTTTTTTTTTTTTTTTTAAAATTAAATATAATAAAAATTATAAAAATTATATAAATAATGAAAATTATAAAAATTTATATGAATATGTATTTTATTGACACAAATTTTTAAAAAAAAATATATCATATATTGACAAGGGCATAACTTTGAAAAAAAAAAAAGAAGAAATATATATATATATTATAACACTTGTAGCTGTACAAAAATAATCAAACTGGGAACAAATATTTAAATGGTTAATAATGAAATGGGATATTTAAATATATATATATATATATATATATATATATATAATGGAGAATAATTTATATATACACATATATAGTCGCATTTATTTTATATTGTTACATTTTATTTTTTGTGGGGCTTCATAATATGACATATTATCCTCATAATAAAAACAAATAGCTACATAAATAAAATATACATACATAAACACATAAATATATATATATATATATATATATATATATATATATATAAACAAATTACAAGATCGTTAATTAATTGATTTCTTTTTGTGTCATATTAATCTCTTAATTAAATAACACTACACATTATAAAAAAATTTACATATTTTTTTATATGTGAATGTAAGTACAACATATATAAGGTATGAAGAATATTATTACGGGTACAAATTTAATTTTATATTACATATTAATTATTTTTTAATTTCAATATGCTTTAACGTTTTTTTACATTCAATAAAAGTATTATTAATAGTTTCAATAATTTCATAATTGGAGACGGTGGAAATATCTCCGAAATCAGTTATACCGTTTGCTATACATCTTAATATTCTTCTAATAATTTTTCCACTTCTAGTTTTTGGTAAATCTGGAACAACACAAATTAAGTCAGGTGTTGCAATTGGTCCAATAACTTGTCGTACATATAATTTTAATTGTTCTATTAATTTTTCATCCGTAAGATTTTTTTTAAATTCTTCAATATCACTAATATTATTAGAGCATATCATAAATGGACTATTATTATGTAATTCATTCCTATTATTGTTATTATTATTAACAATATCTGTATTACATTTAACATAATTTTTTAAGTCTCCTTTTTTTTTAACCACAAAACATAATATTCCCTCTCCCTTAACATTATGATGAAATGAAACTACAGCTGCTTCAGCAATATAAAAATGTTGAACTAGTGCATGTTCGATTTCTGCTGCTCCTAATCTGTGCCCTGCTACATTTAACGTGTCATCAATTCGTCCAGATATCCAATAGTATCCATCTTCATCTCTATATGCTCCATCTCCGGTAAAATAATAATTCGGACACATTGTAAAATATGTTTTTATTAATCTTTGATGATTTCCATATACTGTACGTAATATTCCAGGCCATGGACTCTTTATACATAATAAACCACATACATTATTACCACTTAAAGGTTGTAAGGTTTTTGAATCTAATATTTCTAATTGAACACCTAAGAATGGTAAACTAGCACATCCTGGTTTCATACTAAATAAATGTGGTATAGGTGCTATAACGATACCACCTGTTTCTGTTTGCCAGTATGTATCTACTATTGCACATTTTTTTTTCCCTACCACATTATAATACCATCTCCATGTTTCGGGATTTATTGGTTCACCTACACTTCCCAAGATACGACATGAAGATAGATCATATTTTTCTATCCATTCATCTCCATGTTTCATTAATGCTCTTAAGGCTGTCGGAGCCGTATAAAATTGTGTCACTTTATGTGTTTGTATTAGATTCCAGTATCTACCACAATCTGGATAAGTTGGTATAGAAGAAAAAATAACTGTAGTTATACCATTTAATAAAGGACCATACAATACATATGTATGTCCCGTAACCCAACCAATATCTGCTACACATCCAAATATATCATTTTCTGTTACATCAAAAATATATTTACATGTTGTATATGCATATAATAAATATCCAGCTGTTGTATGTGCAACACCTTTAGGTTTACCAGTTGATCCAGATGTATATAATAAAAATAAGAAATCTTCACTATCTACATATTCTATAGGACAATAAGATCTCATATTTTTCATTAATGCAGTACCATCTAGATCTCTTCCTTTTTTTAAAACACATAAATTTTCATCAAAATTGCTTGTCGTATTTTTATCAGGTTCAGGAAAATGTTTTTTATTTGGAAAATATCCATTCTGATTACAAGTTATAATATTATTAATATTTATAAATTTTTTTTTTGTTTTTAAATCACATAATGGATTATCGTTATTTACTAAGTCAGTGTTTATTAATTCTTTTGAGTAGCTTTTTTCTGAGTAGGAGATTTTATGATTTATAGGATTATTTTTTGTAATTTTTTTATGTAAGGTTGTTTTTCCTTTATTCTTATTATTGTCATCCGAATGATCATTTTTGTTATATGTATTATGTTGTTGATTAAAATAATCCTGGTGATCATTATGTATATTATTATTATTATTATCAATATTATTATTATTATTATTATCATCTATATTATTATTATTATTGTTGTTGTCATTATGGTTCATGGTGTGAATATACATAGGAATTTGTTGATTGATATTATTATTTAAATAATTTTTACTATTTAAATTATTGTTATAATATTCCTTATTTTCATTAGTGTTTATATGGTTTACATTATTATCATGATAATACGTACTACTAGTATAATTCATATTACATTTGTTTGTATAATTATTATCTTCATGTTGAAGAGAGAAATCATTTTGATCATCATTGTGAAGAGAATGAGTTGAATTTATTTGAAGAAAATCGTTAGAATTATTAATTGTAAAATTTTGTGGACTATTAGAATCAAAACTTGTAAAATTATAAATTGGATTTTCCATAGGTGTTTTAATTTGGATATTTTTATCTTTTATTTTTGTTTTATTCTTGAATACTATGCATGTTTGTATCATTCCGCACATATCCATAGCTACATCAGCAATTTGTTTTAATTTGGTTAATTTTCCACCTCTCAACCCAAAATCAGAAGTGATTAAAACAGTAGATTTCGAATCTACTATTCTATCACTCAAGCTAGTTGCAGAATAACCAGCAAAAACTACATTATGAATAGCTCCAATACGAACACAAGCTAACATCGAATAAACCAATTCAGGTATCATAGGTAAATATATAGTAACAGTGTCTTGTTTTTTAACACCAACAAGTTTCAATAAATTAGCTACTTTAGATGTCTTTTCTAATAACTTTTGATATGTAATTTTTTTATATTGATCTGGACAATCTTGTTCCCATATAATTGCAATTTTATTCGGATCTTTTTCAACCCATCTATCAACACAATTTTCACAAGCATTAATTTTCCCATTAACAAACCAATTTATATTTCCTTTTTTAAAATTACCTAAAAATACTTTAGTAAATAATTTATACCATATTAAATTATTTTTTGCTAAATTTCCCCAAAATTTTTCTGGATTATTTATACTCTCTTCATACATTTCTTTATATGCTTGGTAATTTTTTATGTTATGATTTATATCATTCTTATTATTCTCATCATCATATATTTCCTTGGTAGGGTAAGAATTCATATTAAGAAAAATATTTGTATCTATATCCATACAGTTGATTTGAACTGAGTCAACTTTCGATATACTTCCATGACTCTTCAAATTATTCATTGTAATAAAGAATTAAAAAAATATAAATAGAGATACACAAAAAAAAAAAAAATAAAAAAAATAAAATTATATATATATTTGTTAATAAAATATATTTTTGACCACATAACATATATATATATATATATATATATAGGTATATGTTATATAATACATATAATTTTATCTTCTTATACATAAATATATATATTTATTATAATATTTGTACAATATACATAATTTTCAAAATTATTTTTTTCACATTTATATATAAAAAATAAATATTAAAAATAAAAAATATATATATATATATATTTAATATAAATATTCATCAAAAACTTAATATTATTATATTTATATGAATTATATATGTATATTATACATATATATATATATATATATATATATGAACAAATATATATTATTTTCCCTCTTTTTAAAAAAAAAAAAAATAATAATAAAATAATAAAATAAAATAAAATCATTACATAAATTAAATATAAAATTAAATAAAAAAGGAAATATATTTTTAAATCGTAAAATATATATTATATATATATATATATATATATATATATATATATATATATATTTATAAAAAAAAAAAGAAAAAAAGAGTACTTTTCAATATATATATTTTTTTATTATATATATATAATGTGGGTATAATAGTTCATATTGTATATATTATATATATATATATATATATATATATGTATAACATAATATATTATAATATATATTAATTAAATACCCCAATATATAGGAAGTTATATGGCTCAAAAAAAAAATTTTTATATATTTTACTTTATATATATACAATATATAATAAATATATATTAAAATATTTAAATATATATATTAAATAGAAGGAATAGTCCATTTATAATATTTATTATTTAATACAATTAATTATAAATAAATATTATATATATATATATATATTTTATATATTATGTATAACAATATAATATTTAATATATTTTAATAATTTTAAGTACAATATTTTATAATATCATATTATTAAAAAAAATATTATGAAGTACTATTTTATATATAATATTTACTACAATGACACTTATATATATAAATGATAGGTAAAAATTAAAATGATAATTTATATATTGAAAGAGTTCTTTTTGAAATATAAAAAAAAAGAAAAACAAAAATAATAAAGAAGTTAAAATATGTTTAGTAATTAAAACTTGTTTTTTTTTTTTTTTTCCTTTTTAAATTAAGGAATATATATATATATATTTTTTATATATATAAGGACGTTATAATATTACTGTAGAACTAGAACCATTTGATACGTTTATATTATATTGTTAAGTGTTAAATACATTGGACAAATGAATTATTTTTATATTATTTTGAAGTTTATAGTCTATAGGTCAAAATAATAATTTTCAATATTCCATGAAAAAGAAAAAAAAAAAAAATAAATAAATAAATTATTAATACATATATATATATATATATATATATATGTGCATCTTTTATTTTATTTTTTCAAGAAATACTTCTGAATGTCCTAAACATTACTATATATAGGCACGATGGAAATTTCAAAAAAATGTATCTTATAATAATTAAGAGATCATAATATAATTTGAATATATATAATAAATAAGTTCGTGTCATATTTATGAAAGACATAATATAATTATATAAAAATGTACGTATATTTTTTTATTCCTGTAAATAAATATATAATTATATATATATATATATATATATATATTTTATAATGACAATTTTTAATATATGTAACACAATGTTTATGAATATTTATAAGTATTATATAAATTGAAATAATAATAAAAAAAAAAGAATAAAATAAAATAAAAAATAATATAAAAGAAATTTTATAGTGTATTAATATTATTTCCATATATATATATTAATTTATTTACATTTATATAATTCTGAAAATGGAAGATGATCGATCCAATATATCATATAAAAAAAGAAAGACTAGTGAAAGCTGTTTCACAAATTCCTTCCAAACTAATAAAAGTACATATAGAAATAATGACAATAATTACAATAAAAAACATTTTGTAAATTTGAATAATGATGAGAAAACCTATTATAATAACTCAGGTCTGATTAATAATAATTGCAAAAAAATACTGTACGAAAATAAAATGTTAGACACAAATTATAGTAGAAATAGTGTTAATAGTTATAATAAGTTGAAACATCCTTTTTTAAATGAGAATGATAAGAATGTTGAATCTTTGGATAGTGAATTTGACATTATCAGGGTAAGAGAAAAAATAAAAAATTAAAACACAAACATTTTAATATATAAACATGCAAATACATACACATATAAAAGCATAAATATGTGAATATATAAACATATAAATATATTAACATATGAACATTTAATCACATAAATATATAAACAAAAAAAAAAAAAAAAAAAAAAAAAATGGAATATTGTATAAATCATTATTGCTATTTATTTAATTAATTATTTATATATTTTCTTGCATTATAATATTATTTCCATATTACTATAATTTTAGGATCTCGATTTGGATATACCGAATAAAATCTATATCCATGATAATTTAAAAGACATTTATAATGATGATATGAATAAACTTAAACATAGAAAGGATCCACATATGAACAAATTAGGTTTGTCTGCTAATGAATATAGGACATATAAAATAACAAGTCCAGATAATATATCTTATGAAAATGCCAAGAAATTAAATAAATTATGGAATATTTATATTAATGAATTAATACAGTTATCAAACAATAATGAGTTATCCTTAGATGCAATTAATGATATAGAATTAAATGGAGCCTATATAGAAGTACACAAATCGCGATGCTCTACATATATAGGACAAGGGGGTATAATAATATTAGAAACACAAAATGTAAGTGTATATATATATGTACATACATATTTTTAACAGTAAAGCTTTTATAAATACATACATACATGTATATGTATATATATATATATATATATATATTTGTGTATATTCTGTTTCTACTTTTCAGTCCTTTAAGATTGTTACACCTAAAAATAAGGTCTTGATATTATTAAAAAATAAAACAGTTTTTATACTTAAGATTAAGGAAAGACAATACTACTTACATGGAATTCAATTGCTGCGTGACCCAGCATTAAAATCATCAAAAAAATATAAAAACTTACAAAACAGGATAATTTAAAATATATTAGGTTATTATATTTTTTTTTTTTTTTTTTTTTTGTTTAAACTGCTAATTCGAAAATATTATATATTTTTTAAAAATTTTTTTTTATTATATTATTAATTAATTTGTTTCAGTTCATTTAATGTTTGTTATTGTTTTGTTCTGCTTTTTTTTTGTATAAATTGGCAAAAAAAAATAATGTAATATAATTATATATATATATATATATATATATATATATATATATATATAATATTATTTTTTATTTTATTTTTTTTTTCTTTACTTCCTTCATATATTATTCAGAGAGGAGGATTCTATTCTATATATATATATTTATACCCCACAAAAAAAAAAAAAAAAAAAAAAATATATATATATATATATATATATATATATATATATTGTTTTGATTATCTGTATTGTTTCTATATTTTTTTTTTTTTTTTTGAGATATATTACATTAGATTAATTATTCTTTTTATTTATTTTTTATTATTTTTTTTATTTATGAAATATTTTTTATAAATTCAAAAGAATAATTTTAAAATCTTTTCAAAAAATAATATTAATTAATTAATTATTAATTTATTTTTCTTTATTTTAGAATTAGATCTTTGTGACGTTTTTTAAAAGAACAAAAAATTATTTTCTAATATAAAATGTGAACATTAATTATATTTATATTTAATTTTTCTATATATGATTATAGAAATATTTAATATATATATATATATAAATATGTTCATATTGTTAAGCTCCCCTTTATATTATTAACAAATATATAAATTATTCATTTAAAACATATACATATATTTAATACTTAATATATAGTTCTTACTATATGTTGAAAATTAATTTTTAAAGTGTAAGTAAAAGATGACAGAGGAACCATTGAATCCAGATAACAGTTCTGCAGAAGTTTCAGTGGAGTCACCTTCTTTTTCATTTAATTGTGCACATTTTATAGCATACCATGGTTTTCGAGAAACCTTACATGGTCATAATTATAATGTATCTTTAAAAGTTCGAGGATATGTAAGAGATGATGGATATGTAATAGATTTTTCTATATTAAAAGAAAAAGTAAAAAAAGTGTGTAATAAATTAGATCATCATTTTATAGTACCTATATATAGTGATGTGTTAAAATTTGAAAAAGTAAAAAATAATATAAAAATCATATGTGAAGATAATTCAGAATATTCTTTCCCAGAAAGAGATTGTATAAAACTTCCTATTAAGCATTCTTCTACTGAAGAAATTGGACAATATATTCTCAACCAACTAATAGAAGAAATGGATGTTTCCCTTTTAAAATCAAGACAAATATATTATATCGAAATAAGTGTCAGTGAATCACCTACCCAAAAGGCCATAGTCCACAAATATATATAATAAAAGATATGTATATGTATATATATATATATATATATATATATATATTAAATTTTTGGAGTTTCATAATTTTCTTTTTTTTGGTATATATAATATTAGGTTATTTTTAAATTTTTTTTTATATTTCTTTATTTTTTTAAAATTCTTATATTTTATTATATTTTTAATACAAAAAAAAAGAAAGAAAGAAAAAAAAAAAAAAAAAAACGAAATTTTTAAACAATTCATTTTAAATGTAATAATAAAGTTATTTTTATTGTATTATATGTATGTATTTATTCCTTGTGAATAAACGAAAGTTTTTTCTGTCACACTTTCAAAAAGGACAATATATATATATATATGTATAATATATAATGGCAAAAAGAAAAAAAAATTTTTTTTTTTTTTTTTTAATTATAGTCACATTGTACACAATAAAAAAGTTCACATGTGTATAAACCTATACACATTCATATGAAAATTTATATTTATGTACAACGAATTCGTTTTATTAAAATATATTTTTCTTTTGTTTACTCCCCGTACATGAGCTGCATTTGATCGTGAACCACATATGCATCCAAATCAATGGCCGTACAATTTTTTATTGCATATAATAACCTCTCTTTTAAAATGTCTAATGAAGAATATTGTGGTAATAATAAACGGAAACCACATGTTACTGCTGTAGGTAACCTCTGATCTATTTGACCAATATTTTTATTTGGATTTTCTACATCTATTATCATATACCAATCATTTTTGGTTGTTGGTAACCTGGATCTACCTGAAACGAATCGAAGGAATGATTGTAGTTGTTCATTTGTAAACTCTTCCAAAACCGTAAAAAGTTTATCTTTTATGTGAAGGTCATTAGACCATGTATGGGCTTTTAAGACCTCTATATTAATTTCTCTTTCACCACAAACCATATGCTCGACATCTTTAAAGTCATATAATAATCTTAATCTACCTAGAGGTATAACGGAACTGAATCCTTTTAATAAATGTCGTATTCCTTTAGAAGATTCATTCATTTTACATTTGGTCATTAATCTTATAAATAAACCTAGATTATCAAAATTTATAGGTATATTCATTCCATTTTTTATTAACTCAATTGAATTTCCTCCTGAATCTTCTGTTATAAATGTCATATCACCTAATGATTGTTTCAGTTCCATATTCCATTCATTACTCTTTTCTGAATTTAACATTTTCAATGTTTTCAACATTTCTACAGCAACAAAATCATAGTCAGCCAAATCTTGTAGCTCCAGAGGTACACCACAAATCTTTTTCCATATAATAGGATTGAAACATATGTTTAATGCGGATGCTATACATACACACATACCCATTACTCTACCTAAAGATTCATACATGGCTAATTCCATGGCTTTTATAGTTTTTTCATCATAATCTATAATAAATTTATTTTTCTTCTTTCCATTCGTCATTGTGTTTATATCACCACCAATACTATTGATGTTATTATTATTGTTGTTGTTGCTGCTGTTGCTTTTGTTACTTTTGTTACTTTTGTTACTTTTGTTACTTTTGTGGTTGATGTTGTTTCTTATATTGTCAAGCATATTTTCAGTTTCTTGGGGATCCCTTGCATATACATTTTTGTCAATCTTATCATCCAAACATTTTTTCTTTTTCCATATTTTATTCATAAACAATTTCCTTGATTTTAATGAAGCATTGTTTATTATTTCATATATGTCACTGTCGTATTCACAAGTTTCACACACAAATGGATAATCATGTTTATTTTCTATTTGATAATTCATTTTTTCGTTTTCCTCTAACTTCTCAAAGGTAACCGATTTTTTACTGGTATAAAAGTACATTTTCTCTTTTGAGCTCATATCTTGAATGTTCTTATCATTACAAATGTTTTTTTCATCATACTTATCGGCCTCTTGATTATTATCATTATTTGCACTATCGTTAAGTATATCATTTGCCATATTCATTTTATTACTTTTATTTTTATTTTTGTATTTTCCTTTAGCTTTTGATTTAGATTTTACTGAGATATTATTTTCTAAGCCATCATCAGATCCATTTTCCTCTATCTTTTGCTTATAATCTTCATAACTATCCTTTGCAACCTTTTGCAATTTCTTTTTTATGTCCTTTATTGAATTGTATATATTTAATATTTGCCATCGGAAGCTTTCTAAATTATCAATAACATCAACTTCTCCAATATAATCCCATTCTTTAACAACATATGGTGTACTTTGAGGGTTAATTATTACAGTATCTTGTCTAGCACCTATTGCTTGAGTATAATTAGGACAAGGAATACACAAAGGAAAAACTGGCAAGCTTTTATCTGGAGAATCAGATAACTTCCCCATTACTTCTCTTGATATGGAAGATAAATATTCATGGAAAGGACCACCAAAATCTGTAGCTCCTTCTCCAACAAATACTACCATAAAAGGTCGATCTCTTGGTTTTCCTCTTAATTTATCTGTATCTAAGTTTAATAAAGAATATGTACTTTGATACCACATAGTATGAGCAATATGTTTTGCTGTAGCAGCCATACCTCTATCTATTCTTAATGTTAAATTAGATTTATCAGAACTAGAAGACGTGATATGTTTTAAACATTCTTTCCATAATTTTAAACATGTGTCATGCTTTAATAACTTTTTAATAAATAAGTATGATGACAACTGTATAGGTAAATCAGAAGATCCTAAGGATAAAACCATTTTATTGGAAGTGTACATATTTTTACAATACTTTTCACAATCAACAGGTATTTCATTTTCCTCTTCGCTTTCATTACCAAATAAATTATTATTATTATAATAATTATAATAATTATCATCATGATTATTATTTTTATAATTTATTTCATTATCAGGACATATATTATGATTATTTAATTTCTCCATGTTTCCAAATAACCATTCTTTGTCTTCTATTTCTACATAACTATTATAGGAACTTTTTCCATTATTTAAAAAAAATGATCCCTTTTTAACCATAGTACCATTTTTATCTAAAGATTGCATAGAATCCATAATAATGTACTCATTTCCTGATTTTATCTTTTTTATGTCATCAATTTGTTTCCTATTTTTTCCATATATACTTCTCTCATTACTATAATTTTTATTCAAGCCATATTCATAATGATTATGCTCAGCACAATTTTTATAATTTTCATTTATATGATCCCCTTCAACTTTTATTGGGTAATTACTTTGTCCAACTATACTATTATTATCATTATTGCTATAGTTTGTATTATTATACAAACTTAGCATAGACACATTTTTGGACATCAAATTATTATTATCATATAATTCACTCCTCACTTTTTGAACTATCCACGAATTATTATTATACGGAAATGAATGAGTATTCCTTTTTTTAAATGTCCACGGAAAATACGAATCGTTACTCATGAAAAAACACAAGGGGCATTCTAAGGTTCTTAATCCTTGTTCTTCTAAATTAATAACTGGTTTATTAAATAATATACTTGTTATTGGTAAACAATTTTCAAAATATATATTAAATTTATTCAATAGATATATACGATCTTGTATTATTTTTAAAAACGTCTTTTTATTTTCTTCATAAATATAATTTTTATAATAATCCATATTCATAATTATTTTATTTTTAGCTATATTTTTTAAACATTCTTCTGATAATGTAAAATATTTCTTAAAATTTGGAGGCAACATACCATATCTTTTATAATTACTTTGATATATAATTCTCATAGTATAATTGTGTACATTTTTTATTTCTTCAATAAAATCATCTAGAGACATATTTATTCTTTTCCATAATTGAGAACTTTTACTTGGTAATTTCTTCTTTATCTTTTCCATATCAAAAGCATGATAAATAAATAAACTTATTTTTTCAGGAGAATCCATATAACTACTTATTAAATCATATATATGAAGTATATACATATCTAATGTTTGTGGCCACATTTTATTAAATTGCTCTCTTATCATTATCTCTTCGTTAGGTTTCGAAGTAAAATGAACTTCACACATTAATTCGAACTCACTTTCTTCACTATCATATTCATCACAAAAAGTTTCACAACTATAATTATTTTCTAAACTATTATTTTCTTCTTGTGTATACAAATGATTGTACTTATTTAATGGCGACAATATATTAGTTCCGTTCTTCTTATAATGGTCTTTTCCTATAAATTTATGATGCGACACATCTCTTTTATGATTATATTCCCCCTGAATATTATCATTATTATTATTATTATTATTATTATTATTATTCACCTTGTTATTCTCATTATTATTCTCATTATTATTCTCATTATTATTCTCATTATTATTCTCATTATTATTCTCACTATTATTCTCATTATTATTCTCATTATTATTCTCATTGTTATTTTCACTATTATTTTGATTATTTTTCTCATTGTTATTCTCATCATTATTATTATTATATGTACATTTCATCATTTTTCTTTGTTCTGCTGAATTCATAAATGATAATTTTATTCCATGCCTCTCATTTGAATAGCTAGATAATAAGTTAGAAGTAAAACGAGGAGAATGACTATTTAATGATTCATGGTCTCTACCTTTTTCAAATATGCTGTTAGAATAATTGAGCAAAAAGTTTCCATTTCTATAACTTAAAAGGTTTTTATTATGAGATGGAAATTTGATCCTATCATTACTACTAATATTATTCAAACTATCTATGTTTTTTGAATTTTCTCTATAATTTATATCATTATCTTCATACATTCTATCTATTATATCTTCTAATCTCTTACTACGAATATTTCTTTGTTTGAGATTTCTTATATTTTCTTCCTTACCACTCACCTTATTTATTAAATCATGTTGTTCCGTATTTTGACTATTATTAAACAAACTTTGCTTCCTCTCTACATCATGCATCCCTTTTTTATATGCCTTATCTCCATGTTGCGATTCTCCATACATATTATTTTTACAATCAAGAGATGTCATACTGCGATCCTTCCTATTAGCACAAATATTATCGCCTTTTCTATTAACTTCGTTAGTGTAAAAATCACTATGATTATTTATATTATTTGAATTATTCAAACTATTATTATATAACTCATTCGATTTACTATACATTTCTTCTTTCATCTCAGATTTATATATGTATTTATCACGTGTTTGATGTCTTTTATATATTTTTTCCTTACTATAAATGAATTCATCCTCTGAATCGTTCATGGAATAATAAAGGTCCTTATTATTACTATGGCCATGCAATTTTTTATTCACAAAATATTCATTCATATAATTTTTATATTTCTCATTTATTACCCTTGAATCCTGATTATTAATTGGATATTTTTTATTTCTTTCTTGGATAAAATAATTTTTTAAGATATTTTGTTTTGAACAAATATCATACAGAATGGTATCCCTATTAAAATGTTCTATATTTATATTTTTAAGCATGTCGTTAAATATGTGAGAATCGTACAATCCATTTTTTAAATGTATATTCTTATCATGAATCATATTCATTAAATTATTATAGAATACCATATAATTACCATTTTGTAATATCTTATCAATAAAAGATGCCGATTCAAGAATTTCTTCTTCATACTTAAAAATTGTATAGGAATCTGTTATCCATTTAATATCTGAAAATTCATTTAATATACCTATTCCTTTTAATAATTTTTTCTTCCATTCTTCATGTGAATTATCCTTCCACTGTAATTTAAAACTATTGAATATACAGCAAAAGCTATCTATTTTAAGAAGGATATAACCAAGATCAATTAAATTACGAGAATTTTCCAAATTTTTTCTTAAATCAATATTTAGAAAGTATTTCAATCTATCATCCATATATAAGAAATCAAATAATTCCAAAAACTTTTTGAATCCTTTAATTATATCTAATTCATTATTAGCTTCTATTAATGAATTTTTCAACTCATCAAATTTAGGTATTTTCTTCTTTGAATCTAAATAACTATGACCTTTAATAATATCAGAGAATACTCCTGATTTATTTATAAATTCTATTAAACTATATTTCAAATCGTGATAATTGAATAGGTTATTTTGAAGGTTTGAAAGTATGAGATGCTTCCTCTTCTTCTTATCTTTTCTGAGCATATAAAATTCTTGGTATATACAATTATTATTATTATTATTATTATTGTTATTATTATTATTATTATTGTTATTATTATTATTATTATTATTGTTATTATTATTATTATTATTATTATTATTGTTATTATTATTATTGCTATTAATATTATTATTGCTCATGTTGTTATTCAATGCTTTATTTTTTTTATTTCCCGTTTCAAATATGTTATCTTTTCGCTGCTCTGTTTCCATATCATAGTTATAGGCAGATCTTGTTCCCAATTTACCATCAACATATGTATGGACTAATATATAATTTAATATGTTTTCTTTTTCATGTGTAACAGGATTATAGATCATTGGATTATTTATGTTCATTTTATTATTTCTCTTTTGTTTTTCGATGAATACAAATGTTTCATCTACACTATCCTTATGATCCATAGGTATGCCATGATTTTCTAAATTTATATTTCTTTCCTTAGAATTATATTTTTCATTATTACAGGTCGAATTTTTACTACATTTTATATTATTTCCTGATGATAGCTTACGTGAATTTTTTGATGTTATTCTCCTACCATTACTACTAGTATTCATAACTTTTTTATTTCTTCTATCTTTTTTTCCTACCAACAAGTTAATATTATCATTTGTATTATAATTATCATTTGTATTATAATTATCATTTGTATTATAATTATCATTTGTGTCATTATTATCATTTGTATTATAATTATCATTTGTATCATTATTATCATTTTTATTAATTACTCTCTTGTCATATGGATTTTGATACTCATCATCGTCTTTTTCTTCTTCATCCTTAAGGAACGGTTTAATATTATCATTGGAATGATTTATTTCGTCATCTATTTCTTTTAAACCATTATCTTTAATATTGTTGTACAATAATTGTTTTTCATTTTCCTTATCATATATATCATCATACATATTTTTACATCCAGAAAAAGCATCAAATTCTAAAGAGTTCATAACTTCAAAACCCTTGTTATAATGAGTATTCTTTTCTCCTTTATAACATAGCCCATTAGGATATCCTCCATATTTTGAGAACTTATATTTTTCATGATCTTCTATTATTTTCTTTTCTAAGTTACCAAATTTGGATATAGAAGAGTTACTAGACGAATTATCACAGCTATAATATTCCTCTTCCTTGGTCCTTACTCTCCATTTGTTATAATTATAATTCAAATTATCATAATTAAAATTAATATTACAAGTATGATGATCTTTATTAAGATCATTTTTATAATCACCATTATTATATATATTACTATGTGCATTATTATATATATTACTATGTGCATTATTGCATACATTATTATCATAATTGTTATCATAATTTTTCCCATTATCATCATTAAATGTATGTTTTGTTGGTTTTTCTTTATGATATCTTACATTCACTAATTCTTCACCAGCAACGACAAACGAATTTATTTTTACCCCATATTCATTTGGTTCATTACCATTTGTACCTTTTGGAAATCCAACAACTATGGAACAATTAGAAAGCAATCCGGGTATGATATTCCTAGGAATATAACGTCCTTCATGTTTTTTCTTATTTTTTATTATTAATGTTATCCATATATTTAATAGATTTTCAATTTTTTCATTTTTTATAAGTTTTTTTTGTACAAGTTCTTCCACAGATATTCCTTTCTTATTCTTAATAGTTAAATCAGCTCCAAGTTTTAATAACAACTGAACAATTTTGATAGTAGAATTTTTCTTTCCTTCTGTATTGGAATAATTCAACAATATTTTATGAAGAGCAGTATTTCCCTTAATATCCTTTTTATTTACTTGAACACCATATACACAAATCAACATACAAACAATTCTGCTATGTCCATATTGTGCAGCAACCATTAAAGGAGTCTCCTTTTCTATTCTATGACAACTTTTGTTAGGGTTCACTTTACCTTTCTCAATAATATTTTGTACACATTCTTCACATCCAATTCTGCAAGCCAACATCAATGGGGTCAAATATTTTTCATGCATTATATTTTTCATAGATGAAATAAGTTCATAAGGGAAATCATCTGAATTCATTTGATAATGTTCAAAAGATATTTCAGACATATTCTCATTTGATTTAGATAATAATTCTGGGTTATTTATCAAAATAGAAGAAACATTTTCACAATCGTTTAATAATAAACAATTATATAATTTAATCATGATTACATGATTTTTAATTCTCATAACAGTATCGTTTTGTTTTTCTTGTTTCATATTATCATATGATATAATTCTATCCTTATTATAAAAAATATTAATATTATTAATATTATCATGATTACCATCATCATCATTATTATTATTATTATTATTATCATTATTATTAATTCCGTTCATTCCGTTATTCTTTCCTCGTCGTTCGGCACGCTCCTTTACCATATTGTTAGTCCCATTTCCTTTATTACTACTTTTTCGTTCATTCGAAATTGTATACATATTTGAAATCGAAGAAATATTGGACATAGGAAAGAAATTAGAAAGATTTATCTTAGTATTACGTTCGGAATTTAATGATAAATTATTTTGTGTAACTACATGATCTTTATTCACCATGTCATCATAGTTATTCATACTATCAACGTAATTATTTATGCTATCTTCATAATTATTTATATTATCATCATAATTATTTATATTATCATCATAATTATTTATATTATCATCATAATTATTTATATTATCATCTTTATGATTATTAATATTATCATCATAATTATTAATCTTATCATCTTTCTTTTTATTCATCTTTTGTACGTCATTCTTCTCTGTTGATACGTGTTCATATTTGTTCTGTACAAACCTTTTTACAAAAAAGTTATCATTAAAATTCGTGTTGCTTATACTACTAGAATAAGATAATTTCGATATATTTTGATGGACTCGATCCATATTCATATCTCCACTATGTTCACTCAAGAATGTATTTTTTAAATTTCTATAATTGTAAAAGGAATCAAACTTAAAGCCAAATTGGTAAGTTCCATTCTTATAAAATAACAAACATTGATATAAGGGTTGAAATTCAATGCATAGATTATCATTCGATTTATATCCAACCACATCTATTTCACATTCTTCAATTTTTTCCGATGGAAATTCAGAAACACATAAAGGTAATCTCAATGGGCATATAAATTTTCCATTGCTTTTCCATAACCAGCGATATATACCCCATATAATACCAACAGAATTTGTAAGATAATTTTTTTTGTGATAATAATTTTCTTGCTTTTTAAAATGAACAGTACAATTAAATATAAATGGTTTTGCTGGGAATATTGAATCATATGAATCAATACATAATTTAAATTCTTTACATCCTATATAATACATAGAATAATTACTAGAATCATTTGAAAATTTTTCAATTTGTTTATCTTTCATTTTATCCATATCATAGAATGTATTACTATCTTTGAATGCAATATTATTATGTACATGTTTATGTTGTGCATTATTAACATCAAGGAAATTATTTGAATAATCATGATCATTATTTTTATTATCATATAATATATCTTTTTCGTTCGAAGCATCTACAATATAATGTCCTTGATTTTTCTTTGGATTATGCATATCATTTGAATATTCCTTTTGTTTCTTTTCATCCATAATATTCTTATTACTATAGTGAGAGTTATCATTAATTTCTTGTATAGAGCTATATTTTATATTATGATGAAAATGTTTTCTGATTTTAGGTATTTGGTTTAATTTGTATTTAATATGTACATTGTTATTACTATTATCATCACCATTATCATTACTATGTTTATTATTACTACTACAAATATTATTATTATTATTATTATTATTGTTGTTGTTGTGGTTGGAGGAGGAGGAGGTTTTTTTATGGTCATTGCTTAAGGTAAAATAATCATTTATGTAATTACTATGTATTACATTTTTGTTTAAACTTTCTGAAAGCAGTTGTTCATGATAATACGAGGTATATTGTCCTCTATTATTATCACTTAATTCATGGATATTAGTGTTCGTTCCTATATTATTACTTCCTGCTTTTTTCTTCTTTTCATTTGTTTTACACTCATTTGATAACAATAATTTGTTGTATATATCCAAAGTACCTTTATTATTAATTCGTAGATCTTCATTTTTATTTATTATTCTATTCAAATGTTGTTTCAAAATCGAATCAGCTTTGTTATTTGAATTTTCTCTTTCTACATTTTTTCTTGTATCATATATTTTAGAAAAAGTTTTTTGTTGTACCTGGTACATATTATGATGACTATAGCTCACATTATTATTGATGTTTTTCTGTTCTATGCTACTAGATGTATGTTTCTCATTATATTTGAATTGGTTGCATAAATTTACAAAACCGTAATAATTTTTAATTGATATAGTTCTAATATTCTTAATATTTTCCATGCAAAGTAATTTGCATCTTTTTCCTTGAACATTTTTACAGTACATATAATAGGTAATATTTATGGGTTCACTTTTTATTTGGATATTTGGGCTAACAAATAAAGTGTTTGCGAATTGGTCTTCATATTCTATATTATCATATGTATTATGATATTTATTATATTTTATAACTATTTCATTGGATGATTGTGGTATAATGGAAGGTATCATTTTTTTTATTATAGCATGATTTAGATAATTCGTGTCATTCGTATCATTCCCCATATTATTATTATTATTATTATTATTTTTTTTTTTTTTATTATTTTTATTATTTACATTTACATGTGTATTCATTTTTGTAGAGATCAAGTCATGTGTTGATGTTCCTGGAACTTCCATATTATTGTCTCCATTATTATTAACATCAGGCAATATAAAAAACACAGGTTTCCATAAACATTTGCTCCACAACTTATTAGCATTTATGCAATCATTTTCGTATTTCAACTTATGAATATTTTCAAACTTAAAATAAAAGTTTGATAAAGGAGAAACAAATGTTTTTTCATTCATTTCTGTAAATTTCATGTGTACGGACGGTTTATTAGAGCCATTATTTTTCGGGATTTTTTTACTATCTATAGGAGAAACTTTTAAGAATGGTAGAAACTCTTTCATTTCGTAAGAAAAATCTTTACAAAAAATTAATATGTTATTTGCAAACCATAATATTTTTTTCCCAACTATCTGTACTGTAATATTTAAAATACCTGACATTTTGTTTGTTAATAATTCTTTCATATTTTCAATGTTATTGTCAGTGCAATCAAATCCTTTTGAATTCACAGTACCATCAGAAATGTTTAAGGTTATATAATTAGTCTTATTAAGATGTACATATTTATTATGATAGATGTTTCTACTCAAATTTTTCATGGTTATATCAGATAAAGTTTCCTGAAACATTTTAGCACTCATCATATTATTGTTAATATTAACATTATTTTTGTTGTCGTTTTCATTAAGTATATCTTCCTTTATATTATTACCATTCAATGTATTTCTTATATTTTCATTTACATTTTGAATACGTTTACCCCTAGTTTTACTTTTTTCTGTTTTCTCATTGGTTACATATTTTGTTAAACCGACATGAGCTATTTTATTGATATCCGTTGTAATATTACTTGAACACCTCTTTTCAGTACCATCATATTCGTCTTCATTTTTTCTTGTTCGACTAGAAAATGATTTTTTTCTTGTGAACTTTAATGATTCATCTACAAGGTTTTTGTCATATAAACATTTACTATTCTTAGATGTAATATTTTTTTCACCTAATAGTTCCTTATTCCTTAAACGATATGTATTAATATCTTCTTCATTCTTTGATATTCTGCAATTACTAAACGTTTTGACTTTAACACTTATATCCTTTCCATCATCATAATGTAACCAACCTTCTTTATCATCTTTTTCTTTGTTTTTTTCACTTTGTATTTGTTCTACTTTATCTTTTTCATCATGTACATTTTCATCTTTTTCTTCTTCTATTTCTATTTCTATTTCATCTTCATCTTCTTCTAGTTTTATTTCAAAATATTTTTTTCTATTTATAACTCCAATTTCAATATTTGGGAAATTGTTAAAATTACCATTAGACATATTATCTATATTATTATCAACCAATATTAGACTTATGGTAAAAGATGATGAACATAAATTAGAGGAACCTGAATATAATTCTGAATTACCTATTAAGAAAAAGGATCCAGGTAAATTATATATATCAGTTAACTCAATATATGAACCTAATGTAATCTTTTCTATAGTATCTAAATCGACTTTTTCATCTATAACATTTGAGTTAAGATATACAAATTCTTGTATTTTCTTAAATTTTATTTCATGCAAAATGTAATTAAAGTTATTATCCGCACTAAAAATTATATTAGGGTGTTTAAAATTTTTCTGATTAACCTTTTCAATTCTTTCCTTTTCCTGGTTATTTAAAAGGTTAATTTTATGTTTCAGGTTACAGTTACTTTTATCATCAAGCTTATCTTTGTTCTCATTATATGTAAAATGTTTCTTGTTTTTATCATTAATATTTTCATCGTATAATTGTTTTTGTTTGTTTTTGTGTTCAACTATATTGTTCTCTCCAAACATATATTTCTGTTCATTATCATAGAATGGTTTATTATGATGAGTACTAAAAATTCCTTTGTGAATAAAAGATTTATCATTTTGTTTTGGTAATACGAACATATCTCTTATTTTGATTTTAATTGTGTTGGAATTAGAAGATGATATATGATGTATTTTTTCGTTCATATTAATAATAATATTTGCAGAAAGTTTTTTTGGTATATGTAGTACATTGTCAACAAAAAGTTCAGGATAATGACCTTTATAGCAATCATCATATGTATGTTTTCTGCATTTGGTTTTATCTGCATGTTTGTAATCTGAAATAAAACTGTAATTTTTGCTGCTAATTTTGGAGTCCTTCCTTACGATTAATTCGTTTTCGTTATTCACCAAATTATTATTATTTTTATTATTATTATGGTCATATTTATTATTCATGTAATCATCATAAGACATATGAGACTTTTCATTTGGGTCCTTTTTCATAACATCAGAGAAAAAGGATGATGTCATTATCTGATCATCCTTTTTTACTCCTTTTTTTTTTAAATTCATTTTTCTTTTAATATACTTTGAATATATTTTTGATACATGATCCACAACATATAAATATAAACAGTATTGTTTAAAATTAGCATGAGTGTGCTCGTTATAATAATTCATAATATTATATACATCAGCTCTTTTAATGTAATAGGCAGCACAAGCAAAATAATGTACTAGCAAAGAAGCATTCATCTTCATAGAATTATAAATATTATGTTCTTTATTCTCCATCAAATCAAAGTTTGAAAAGTTGTGTAATAATATCTTATCAGTTTTTATATTTCCATTAGTTCCATTTAAATATAAAGAATTTATACCACCTAAATTGTTAACATTAGAAGTATTATTTGTTTCTGTATTTTCTTGTAAGGTATTTGTATTATTAATATTGTTAGATGAAATATTATGACTGCTTCTTCTATTAGTTATATTTAAATTGTAAATAGTTTCATTACTAACACTACTGACACCATTGAAATGATTATTTAGTACTCTATTATTGGATGAATTCTGCATGCAGTTTAGTATATCATTAATGTTATTATTTAAGTTATCAATTATATTATTTACATGTTCATGATTACTATTTCTTACATTATTATTATGACTATTACTATTATTATTATTATTATTATTATTATTATTATTATTATTATTATTATTATTACTATTATTATTATTATTGTTATTATTATTATTATTATTATTATTATTACTACTACTATTATTAATATTAACATTATTATTATTATTATTATTATTATTATTGTTGTTGTTGTTGTTATTATTTACATTGTCGTTCCCTTTATTTTTATTAACATTATTTTTGTATCCAACGTCGTTATTATTAAAACTTATTATTTGATTAATAACGGACGAACCACATATATTTACACAATGGAATACATAACTTAAGAAAGAGTAGTAATTACTTTTTACTTTTTGCATTTTCTCTATGGTGGCGAAATAATCATTATGCTGCTTCTTACTTTTTGTATTATGAAAATTTTTAGTAATATGTTTTTTATTAGCACAAGGAGTATATTCCCAATCATCATTCAAGTGTTCTTCCATAGATATGTTCAACTGAGTTAATATATCAATGTTATTTAATTTCTTGTGATGTTTATGTATTTGATTATTCTGTAAAATATATACTACACAACACCAGTACACTAATCTACATACATCGATTCCTAAAAAGATTGGAAGTCTATTACCATTCATAATTAATCCAAATAAAGAGGTTACTGTCATAGGTGTAATACAACATGATCTTATTTTCGATGGACATAATGGATGTCGAACAAAGGTATCTATCATCCAATGAGCAACATGAATAGAAGGGGAAATTGCATAAAACTGCTCTACTTTAACCCTCTTTTTTGACATGCTTTGAGCAACAGATCCAATTAAATGATATAATAATTCTGATTGTATTATTATTAATAATTGGTCTACTAATTTTTCATCATCCCATGACACAACACATTGATAAAATATTCTTTGCCATCCAAAAAGTAAAGACGATTTACAGCTCTTTTCATTAAGCAATTTGTACACATTTTCTTTATTTTTTGCATTTCTTAATTGTCCTTGAAAATTTTGCCAGTAATCTTCTTTTCGGAAATCTTTACTTCTACCAAGGTAATATATACATATTCGAAACAAATACATAATACTAAAGATATTTAATATTTCTTCTTTATTTCTTAATTGTGCATTGAGTAATTGGCCTATATGTTCTACTTTGTTTACTTTTCTATATTTAGGCGTGTATTTTTTTTTAACAGACATCATTTTGTCATTAAAATTTCCTTGTGTTTTATTATGATGAGTATAATCATTATTGATCCATAAGAATTCATGTTGATATTCTTCTTTATCATTATAACAAGAATGTTTGTTAATATTAATATTATTATAATTATTATAATTATTATAATTATTACTTTCTCTATTGTTCTTTTCTTCACAATTTTTTGAATGTTTTATATTATGCAACCTATCCTTCATATCATTAAATGAATCATAACCCATTTGATGTCCCTCTTTATGATTAAGTACTTGATCTAATTTTGTTTTTTCATTTTCAAAACAACATTTTGAAACAATTGTCCTATGATTCATTTCTTTTGTATTCGCACTGCAGTTATTTGCTGAATCTTGTGAATTTATATATTTGTTTTGAACTTTCCTCATGTTCTCTATTTCTTCCCCACTTCTTACACCCTCATTTATTTTCGTCATATTTGTTTTTAACTCATCAATGAAAAGTTTTGGAACCAATGAAGCCATAACACAGGTCATATCTATTATATATTTTTTCAACAACCATGAGGCATAGGATTTAACAGTTTTACGTAATATTCTGTTAGAAAAATAGGAGTTGGAAAATTCTAGATCAAACAATGTATTTTTAATGGAGTTGTCATTGAGCTGGTTAATACTTTGAGGGAAAGTTAAAGAATATTTGTTTTGACTATTAAAACAAATTAATAGGTTCATAATATATATCCATAAATCAAAACTATCATTTTGTGCTATTACTTGCTGATTTTTAATTATCGGAGTAGATATATCAAAATATTCGAGAAAGTTATTGGGAATACCACAATAATTTACTATTTCTAATATATTTATATATTCATTTTGTACAACATCTTTTGTATCCTTGTTCTTTCCGTTCGATGAAATATAACTTGATTGATTTTCTTCCATATTATTTAATAAATCCTTTGTATGAATATTATCATGATATCTTTGATTGTCAAAGCTTACTTCCTCTTTCCAGTTTATATAATCCTTATCATTATCATTTTTATTTTTATTATCATTATCATTATTATTATTATTATTTCCATTTGTGTTCTTTACAAAACTATTGAGAAATGATGATGTGCTACAAATTTCACTATTATTATTTCCATATTTTGTCGGTTTCCTTTTGTCAAATATGAAATTCATATCTATCATCTTATTTTTCTCAGCAAAGTATTTTATCAAGACATCACTTATTCCTATATCAATAAAGAAGAATAATTTTATAAAATTCAACAACTTTTTACAAGAGGCATACACCTTTTCATTTGGTTCATAATACCCATCTGAATTCATCTCTAATAAGGTTCTTAATATAATACAACAACACATAATTGATTTTGTTCCGATCAAACATAAGGTATATCCATATAATGAATTTTTATTCATTTTGTCTGCGTTCCATGATTTATTTTTTTGCTTTTTATTTTTATGTATTTTGTTTTTATATGATTTGTTCTTTTTTATTTTTTTCTTGTCATCTTTATTTTTTTCTTTTTTATTTCTATCTTTATGATATATTTCTTCAGTGTTATCATTTGACACGTCACCAGAATTTTTATTTTTACTTAAGGAACGTTTTGTTTTGTTCCCATAAGCTTCATTCGTTTCATTTTCTTCCGTAAAAATAGAATTCCTTAGTGAATTTCCATTATTACTGTTTGTGTTTCCTGATCCGCTACTGCTGTTAATATCTCTGCCCATATTCCGAGTGTGCATTCTTAATGAGTCCTTACTATTACTATTACTATTACTACTACTATTATCATTATCATTAACATTATCATTATTATTATCATTATTATTAACATTAACATTATCATTAACATTAATTTTACTATCACCAATGCTACTATTATCACTATTTTGAATATTATAATTTTTTATTCTATCACTATTAATATTGTCATTTTTGCTTCGCGAAGGGAAATAAGGAGATCCTTTCCTATTTTCAAAAAACCCATCATTAAATTCTTCATTAGGGCAATATTCAGAATCCAATTCACCCGTTTTTGGTATTATTTTTTTATAATTCTTGTTGTGTCTAAAATTAACACTATTATGTTTTTCCTTAGTATACCTATGATTATTTTCACTAATCTTGTGCGTAACAAAATTTAGGATAGACCCTAAAAATACATCCATGCATATAATGTCCACCAAATTGCAAAAAAATAATTCAAGACATTTTCTATCCATATTATATGTCACTGAATTCTTCAAATCGGATAAGCTGGATAACCATGGAAGTTCATCAAATATACAATTTGTGTCTTCCGAAAAATTTTCTTGTTTCTTTTCTTTTGGTTCTCCATTTATATTTAATCCTAATACACATATAATAGATAATACTTCTCTAATGGTTTTATGTATATCCACATGACTCTTATACTTCTTGTCCATATTTACATAAATTGAAGAGTCTGCATATAAATTGAAAGAATTGTCTTCTTCCTTATTATCATTCTGATTCTTACTCATAATTGTATCATCTTGAAAATTTTTCTTTTCTATTATTTTTTCTCTATTGTTGTCATTATTCTTATCCGAACTAGTAATTTGACTATTGTCATATGTAATAATATTATAATTCTTTTCCTCTGAATAAGAATAGATATCCCTATTTCCGTCTTCTTTATTACCAAAGGAATAATAATTATTAACCCCATTAACTTTATTTTCATTAAAAAGTAAAGAATTATTACTATAATCATAATATGTATGCTTTTCCTGTTTTATTCCTTCTATATGTTTTTCATCCCAATATTTATATTCTTCTTTATCATTGCTTATATGAATATTCATTTTTTTCTTTTTTTTTCCACATTTAGTTTTAAAGTTTGGATTATTTAGTATATTTATATTATTCATTTTTTTTTTTTTCTCATCATTAGATAATAATGTATCCAATGATATTAATTCATGTCTATCATTCATTTTATTATTACAATTCATATTATATAAATGTTTTTTTTCTGATGTTATCCTCCTTGATATTGTATCATCTGTGTCGTGACAATAATAATAATCATTTTCAGAATTAAATATTACACCATTATATGATAGATGCTTAAAGTAAGATACAATATTTGTCAAACTAGTATTCATTCTTATAATAACTTCATGTTTTAAATCTTTTAATATTTCATTATCTGATTCAAGGATCGACTGATAAAGTTTAACTGATTCGTAAAATTCGTTTTTCTTCAATCTAATTTTCCGTAATTCTTTTTTAATATCTTTCTTCTCATATCCCGATAAGGAATAAAATTCATTTAAAAATTCTTCATCTGCATTTTTCTTATCATTCCTAAAATTATTTGCATTATTTTTATTTGGATCTACATATTGCATAGTAAATGTTGGACCTTCATATACAATAGTTAAAGGGTCTTGGAAAATAAATATCAAATTCATTCTCCTCTCAAATTCTATTTGAGAATCAGCTTCAAATAATACTTCTAATACAGATCCAATACTTACTCCGGAAACCATCAGTTCCGTTCTTAAACATTTTTGATTTTGTTGATCTTCTACATTAAATTTTACACTTAGTAAATCGCCTAATTCATATTGTACATTTGCTGCAAATACATCATGCCTAAATGGAGGACACATATTCGTTCTAAATCCAACCACATCATTTCTATCAAATACTTCAGACACGTTAGATAGAACACATTCAGCTGGAGCTACAGTTACACCAAAACGACCTCTTGTTTGTATACGGAAATTAATTATATCATTTACTTCATTGGGTCCAACACGTAAAGCTGGGAAGGTCAAGGGTGCTAGACATAAAACTACACCTCCTAAATTTAATCCTCTTAATACTCTCAAAACACGACCTTCCATGTGAGCTTCAAAATCGTCTGAAGGTCGACTAGACATGAAAAATTCAGATTGAGGTAAATCATCAAATGGATGATTTCTATATGATATTCTAGGTATTAATCCTAGGATATTATTTATGCTATTACATTGAGAATTTCCTTCATTATTTGTGGTACCTATATCCATATGTTGATAGTCATCAGGATATAATGTATTTTCTTTTGAGTTTGTATGTATTTGCATATTATTATGTTCACCTATCTGGTAATCAGTATTATTATAATAATAATTATAATTATTACTATTATTACTATTACTGTTATTCCTATGATTATTATTATAATTATTATTATTATTATTATTATTATCATTATCATCATTATTATTATCATTATTATTACTATTATAATTATTTCTATTTTTATTTAAACTATCATTTTTGTCATTATTACATGATTCATCCTTTTTAGAGTTAAATAGAAAGTTATTTTCATGCTGAAACAATTTTTGAGTCTCTTGAAGAACCAATTGTTTCGGAAACATTTTTATTGGAGGCAAACATCTTAATAAGAAGAATCCATGTATCTTGCTTTCATTGTAATTCTTTTTCATATTAGTGTCATAATATTTGAAGAAAAAATTGGACATTTTCAAATCCATTCCTTTATATTTAATACATCTATTATTATTATAAACATATTCGTCAAGATAATTAATATTATCCTTATTATTATTACTATTATTATCATTATTATTACTATTATTATCATTATTATTATCATTATTATTATCATTATTATTGTTATTATAATTATTTTTATAATGTTTCGATTTATCCTTTGATGGAGGTGCCGAAGCCTTTCCTTCATTCCATTTAAGGTTACCCATATTATTTTTAAAATTATTCTCCATCATTCCGTTTTCATCATACATTTGGTTCTTATCATATTTCGTCCTTTTTTGTTTTTTTGTTTTCTTTGGTATTTTGGTATTTATTTTATCATTATAATTATTCATCAATGTTTTTTTTTTATCTAAATATGTATTAAAAAAAATACTTATATCATCTGCGTCACTAGGAGCTTTTTTTATACATTCAGTAACCAATCTATAAAATTTACAATTGATTTGTATTTTATTTAATTTTCTAAAACGATAAGTAGGATTGTCTTGACCAAATAGGAAACATCTAAGAAGAGTAACAGCAGCTGTAGAAGAATTTTGTACACATTTTATTAATGCATACATAAAATCTGTTATCATTCTTTCGCAATCTTTTACTTGTTTCATACTAATTTTTGTATTATTAATACAAATGTAAAAAGAGCCCTTTACATTTTTATTTAAATCATTATATAATTTTACAATATTACATAATTTTATTAAAACAGACAAAATCATTTTTAATACAGATTCAATTAAACTTTTCCTTTGAAGTTTATAAAACGCATATTTATAATCCTTATAATCATTATGATTATTTCCATTTGCTTCAATTTCATCTTGTATGTTACATATTTTCTTTTTTATATATTTAGTAGTAGTTTCGGATATAATTTGATCCGAATTTTCCATTTGCACATTTTCTCCAGAAACTAATATTCCCCAAAGAATTGTTTGTATTAAATTCCAGCTAATTAATTTTAATTTTTTATAGTTCAAATTATTGTCTCCATGATCATAAATATCCTTATTTTTTTTATCATCTGAACACATATTTTTATAATTATCATAATTATTATTATAATCATTACTATAATCCTCATTAGAAAAATCCTGATCTGTGTATATTTTCATGCAATCACAAAAATGTTCTGATAAATATTCCATTTTTGCGTTTTCATTTGTATATTTTTTATTTGCTTCCTTATGAGTACTTTCATTTTCCTCATGCTTATAAGTATCACATTTATAATTTATACCATAAGAATCGTTGTTATTATTAATACTACTATATTTATTTTTATCATCATTCGTTTTTATTTTATTTTTTCCTTTATTATTTATTTTTTCATCTTCATTTTCTTGCATTTGTTTCTTTTGATTCCCCTTTGTAAAAAGTGGAATGGAATGATGATCGGTAATTTCTATCAACTCTTTATTTATTATAATTGACTTTCTTTTGATCCAAATATTTACTACGTCATTCATATGAGTATTTATAGAAAATTCTAATTCGAAGTTATTTTTTTTGAGATAAGATCTTATATTTGAATCGTACTTTTTATGAGCACATATTTCTAATTGTACGTCTGATATTGATTTAGCATTTCCATAAATATTATATACTGGATCACCACTTACAGACCAATAATAACAAGAAGTATTATCTGATTCGTTCATGTTTGTCGTTTGAAAAATATTTCTGTTATTGTGTTTTATAGATTTATTAAGATTTTTCAATGGTAATGTATATAAGGGTGAATTTTTATATTGTTGTACACATAAAGCCCAATAATGGTTTTCATTTGTATAATATTCTTCTTTTATTTTAAAACCTTTCAAGTTTTGTAAAATCATCATTTTATTAATGTGCTGATTATTATTTTCTATAGTTTGATGATAAATAATAATTCCTGTAATGACATTATCTAATAATTCTTCGTGTTCATGTTCAGAAAGGTTATACATTTTCATTTTAATAATTTTGTGTTTTATTTTTTTCTGTTTCTTTTGTACTCGTTCTGAGTGTATATATCCTTTAACACCCCTGTCATTTTTGGAATTATCACAATTATCATAATCGTTATCAATATCATTATCAATATCATTATCATAATTATCACAATTATTATTATCATAATCATTGCAATTATCATTATCATTATCATAATTATCACTATGGTCATTGTCATTATCGTAATTATCACGATTGTCATTATTACTATAAGAATGACCATTCAAATAGGATTTTTTCGAAGACACTTCAGATGAATTGCCCCTCCTTATACTCTTCAAAGGTGTTTCCATTTGAGACATCTTAGAACTCATTCTTCTAGAAGACATACAAACAGATTTATTACAATATGAACATTTCACCTGTAAAAATGAATTATTCTTATTCGAATAATATAACATTTTGTTTCCTCCCAAAAGTTTTTTCTTCAAATAGTCACCACTAATATGAACTTCTCGAAGCAAAGGTTGACAAATAGTAAGCATGTGGTACAAAAATGGAACTACATATCGACTATCATTTAATGGTTTTACTCCTAAACATATTTGTAAAGCTATTAATCTCAAAACACTCTCTATCCATAAAGTATTCATTGAATTCTTGATAATTTCTGAAAAACTCGACGAATTCATTATCAATTTACGGTTATATCTTAAATACCATATACATATGCTTTTAGTAATATCAGTTAAAGTAAATGAAAGAGCATATTCCATGGGTTGTGTGAACCAGTAATGATATTCAAATGGATCCTTAATATTAGAACCATTCCACTGATTCATATAATAACAATTGATATTATTATTATTATTGTAATTATTGATATTATTACTATCCTTATCATTATTATTACTATTATTACTACTATTTCTATTTTTTTCATCTATTTCTCTCATTATAGTTTTCAATGGTGTTAGACTTCGGAATTTGATAATAATTATATGTAACAATTTTAATAACATCCACCCATAATTTTGCACTGAAAATAAAGATGATTCCATATTAGATATCATTCTATTACACTCGTTATATGATCCTCTGCTAAATGATGGGACCAATAAATCTAATATCACAGGCCATTGCATACTTTTCGTTGATTTTTGTCTCCATTGATCGAATATACCCTTCTTTCTTTTATCGCTTTTAAAAATCTTTTGGTTTAAATCCAAATTTTTAAATTTACGTTGATTTCCTAATAAATTCTCTTCTTTATGAGCCTCACTTAAAACAGAAAAACGATTTTTCTTTACACAAGATGAAATATCTTTTTCATAATTTCTTGAAGGCAACAAGATATCATCTGGTTCTTTGGATAAACTAAGATAATTACTTTCATTATTTTTTGAATAATCACTATTTTTTAGATCATCATTATAATATTTTTTATCATCAATATCTATTTTCCCATTATCACTATTTTTTTTATCACCATTTTTTATTTTATCATCTTCCTTTTCATTATCATTATATTTATTCAAACTCGCTTCATTCTCATTACAGTTGCTTTTTTTCTTTTTTTTAATATCATCCGAATTGGAATTATATCCCTTTTGTGAACGCTTGTTCGAGCTCAGATTTTTTTTGCTCATGTTTACTATGGGATTTTTAATTCCTCCGAAAATTCCGGCACACAACATCGATTTTAAACTTCTACTTATTAAATATCTACACAAGGATGTTAATTGTTCTATTCTTATAATATTTAAAACCGTTTCAAGGTCCGTGTCATTCATTATAAATTTCAATATTTCCTTTAATTGTAACATATCCTTCGAGTCGATAGTATGATCAACTGCATTATTTATTGTAAAATCAATCGAATTATTAGGGAGATATTTATTTCTGAAATAATCAAAAGATGGAAAACTCTTCTTTTTAGTACTGTTAATAATAGTAGTAGTATTATTAGTAGTATGATATTGTTGATTTCTTAACATTTCTTCTTGATATAATGCTGGTAAAAACTCTTGTTTATTCATTGAGCGTATTATTTTCTGAGGTTTGTAAAATGCATTAAATTTTCCATGTAACTCCGATAAATTCATATCAGATGCATTGTCATAATAATCAAACATTGAATTGGTATACTTTGTAATATGACTTTCAGTTGGATCCCATTTGCCATTGTTCATATTTTCATTTCTCATAATATAATCATTTTCGTCAACAGATTTCAGTGAAAAGAGGAAACATTCTGGTTTATAATTCATCAGATTAGAATTAAATTCATCTATGTGTTGTACATCTGGATCATTATGATATATATAATTTTTAGTTGATCGAGTATTTAACCACATTTCTCCAAATTTGTCAAGATTATGTGTTTTACATAAATTATTGTATTTCAATACCAACGTATTATTTGAAAGGTGATCATTATTCTTTTCAGAAAAATGGAAATTCATATAATAGTTGGATTCATCATTATAATAATTTCCTCCACCACTATCACAACTAGCACAACTATTAGAGAAGTTCACATTTTTATTATTACATATATATGTATGAAATTGTTTATTATTCTCAAGACAAATTTTATCATATTTATTGGTATCTAATTGATTAGATGGCTCCCTTATACATACATTTCGTTTATACGTTTTTAATAATCTTTTTAAAAGGAACAAATTTTTAGTGGTACTCTTACCAAAAATATTTTCAGTACTAAATTGTATACATTCTAATTTATCATCATTTATTTTATTTTGATGACTAAATAATTGATCCAAATAACTCAAAGAAGATACACTAGCCTCTACTGCAACTGTCGGCATAGTAACAACTTCATGAAGCATTTGATAATTGCTACGATCTGAATACATTTTTCTAACAGTTACAGGAATATCATAGGAATTTCTTCTCATAAAAACAAAATGTTCATCCCATTCATGAGATATATTTTCTTTTACGGAAACTGGACATAGTCCAAAAGGATATGTATTTATAATCCATTCACATTTTTTTAAAATTTTTTCAATTTGTTTTTCTCTCTTTCTTTGAATTGAATCCATTCCTAAGAAATCGTTACTTTTATTGTGCCTCGATTTAACTCCATTTTGATGTATATCATTTTCATAGTTTAATTCTTCTTTGCTAAAATTACAGGAATTCAAGTCGTTTTTTTCATCTAAATCTGATGACAAGGGTAAAACTGGGTATTTTTTTTTATGTAAAGGCAAATCATTTACTTGTTCAATACTACTATAAACGTTACTTTTAATATTACCATTAGGTTCAATTTCATGTATATTTGGATGACTTTCCCTTCCTAAATTTTTGAAATCATTAGGAGAGTCACTCTTTAGATTATTCATACTTTTATTATCTCCTTCAAAATGCTCCATACTCATTTGTTCTTGTATTTCTTCCTTGCATTTTTTATTTTTGGAAGATATATTATATTCTTCTATACTTTTTTTATGATATTGTGATGCCTGACTTTTTGATATAAGGTCTATAACACCTTGTCTGGCTAAATTGCATGCTATTTTTATTTTTTTGTACTCTAATGAATCTTCTATTATTATATGATCATTTTTATTATCACATTTATTTTTCGTAATATTGTAATTTTGATGTGGACCTTTTATTTGACCATGGTTATAACCAGTTAAATGTAAAAACACAGCAACAAAGGCTATTTGAGCTCTCTCAAAATTTTTGTGAAATACACTATAAGCTTTTCCTAAACATTGCACAGCATCATGATCATTTTTCATTAGCTTTTTGAGAAATTCCATATTTTTTCTATCGCATGTAATCTTATTATTATTACGAGGATTTGTACTATAACTACCACTATGAAAGAAATTATTATTATTATTATTATTATTATCACTATCATTATTATTATTATTATGGTCCATATTGTTGTCGTTTTCTCCTTTACTATTATTCCTTTCAGATCTCTTCTTTAGCGATATAACCCTCCTAGAACGATTTCGGATACCAATCCTTTCCTCTTCATAATCATCTTCATACATTGACTGATATGTTTTTGCTATATCGTTTCCTAATGCTTTATTTTTATTTATACTAATATCATGATAATCTGTTTCGTGAGCTTTTATATTATTCGATGAATGTTCATTTTCGAAATTACTCTCATTGTTAATTCTGGTGGCATATAAAAAACTCGAAATACTTTGAGGAACCATGTAATGGTTAAACACATAATTTTCATAATCACATACAGAACAATCAGTTAATTGCAATAATATAGTTCTGATGGCCTTCTCTATATCGTAATATCTATTTTTTTTAGATTCTATACGAATATATTTTGCAGAATTTATTAAAATTAAAGGTATTGGATAATTATTACCTAATGTGTTTATGCCTTTTTTAAGGTTGAAATAAATTTCATACCTACTTAAATTATCAACCATTATAGTAAATAAGGTTAAAAAATGAGTTGCTAAACTAGTGATACTAATACAACATTCAGCTATCGGATGTAAATTGTCCTTGTGTACAGACATTTCAGATGATAAATGTCTAGATGTTAATAAACCTTGTAAAGTTATCTTTAAAAACATGGGCCATATATTTAAAGCCATTTTTAAAGACAAATAATTATTCAACTCTTTTATGTAAAAGTATTTGTTTGCTTTTTTATCAACAAAAAGTGTAGTCACGTAACCTAAACAAGGTATTATTCCACTTATAATAAAAGTGCATGCTTGTAATAAAGTTAAACATTTAGGTTTTATCATATTCTCACATAATTCCAGAAAGGACCCTTTATCCCTCAAATCACTCCTTATTATATTCGAGCCAAATATATTAATAAACTTATATATACCATTCTTCTCATATAAGTAATGATATGATATACTAGATAACACTCTCAAACCAACACTTAACATAATTTTTAATATTTCTTCCAAAAGGGAAAAAATGAAATTTAGTTTTTTGGACACATTTTTATATTTTATTATTTTTTTTTTCAAAAGTTTTAACTTTTTGGTGTTTTTTGAATATTTTTTCTTCCTCGAAAGTTTATATAAAATTTCGTTCAACTGACTTTTGAAATTATTTGGTTCATTATTATTATTATTATTATTGTCACATAAATCTAATAAATTTTTTCTTAGATAAAATTCTTCTAATTCATCAGAGCTATAACTATTATCATCACTTAAACTAGTATTGGTCTTTTTGTTAATTGATACTTTTGAATTTTTCTTTTGATGTACACGTCCTTCTTTTCTCATTTGGTAGTTATCACTTTCTTCTTCTGTATCTTCATATCCA
Organism: Plasmodium blacklocki (nom. inval.); assembly: GCA_900097035.1. Lineage (NCBI taxonomy): Eukaryota > Apicomplexa > Aconoidasida > Haemosporida > Plasmodiidae > Plasmodium > Plasmodium blacklocki (nom. inval.). Next base: position 1,131,730 of record LT969555.1, read on the forward strand.
TCATTTTGTTGTTCATCATCACAATATTCATAATCCTCACTCTTATCCTCTTCTCCTTCATTTTCCTCAATATCGTCATCATATATATTTACACTTTCGAAGCTTTTTCGATCAAACGTATATACATTCCTTTTACTTACTAAGAATGATTGGGAACTAGAATCATCTGAATTTATAATTACACCATCTATAGAACAACTATTTTGATTAGAAATTAATGGGATCCAAGAATTGGCGTGGTCTTTACTTTCAACATCTCCTTTTTTGTTATATTCATTACTATTCATTGAATTTTTTGTTTTTGTTTTTTTATTATATTCTAATTCCCAATTTTGATTAATAAAGCTTGAATATCTACTATTACAACTACTAACATCCTCCATATCGCATTTTAATATATCTATATTTTGATTAGTTAAGTTGGACGATTTATTATTTGAACCATATTGATTAAACTGACTATTATATCTATCTTGAACACTCATACTATTCATACCTATCATTCGTTTGATTTCTTCTCCATGATATACACGAATATCTTTTTTTTTCTTTAACATTTCGTTATGCAAATTGTAAAAAGGAATAACCGGTTTGTATAAAAACGTTTTGGTAGTTTCATATTCAGTTGCTATAGTTAATATATAAGTAGTAAGCATTAAGACTACGCCTCTTAAAAATATAGATGCAACTTCACTTGCGTTACTTACATGATTATTCTTTTTTTTTATTTCATTTAATATTTTTATACAAAGATTAAAATGATTATAATTTCGAAGAAAGACTTCACTTTTAATATCATCATTATAAAAGGAACATAACTTATGAATCACATCACAAGCTTTATTTTCTATGAAAACGCCACAATCTTCTATATTATTTACAACAGGTGTATTAATTGCATTATTTGTTTGATGTTCTATTAATGTCATTAATTCTTCTACAAAAACACCAAAATGTGTTGTATCAATTATTCTTGATTTGTTATTTCGTTTTCGTTTTTCATATCTTTGAATTTCATGCATATTTTCTTCATAATATTTCCTTTTCTTTCTTTTTTCCTCACCTTTATTATTCGTATATATATCGTTGAAATTGTCCGCATTAGTATTATACAAATTCGAGCTTGAGGAAGAAGATGAATAAGTGCTTGAACTTATGTTTTGTGATTTCAATGAATTATTTGTATAATGCATATTATCATTATAGTTGCAATTATTATATTGTGTACCATCTTTATATGGAGTACTTAACATTCGTTTCATCATGATTTCCAAAATACCTTTTTCTTCTAACGATTTCAATAATTTTAATATCATATCTGAATCTAAACTATTATTATCTGAAAAAAATTTAAGCAAATTTAATATTGTTTCAATATTTATTCTCATAAATATATTGCTTATTATTATTTTATCTGCATCTAAAAGTATTTGAAAAACATTTCTTCTTAACAACCATAAACTTCCATCCAAGTCTAATTCTTCCATTTCATAATTGTTATTTACATAAAAATCTTCTCGATTAACAAACGGAGTTTTTAATTTAATTATTTTTAAAAATGATTTTATTAATCTTTCTGATAAGGAATAGAATTTTTCATTATGTTCTATTCTACCGTTATTTATATCCAAATTATTTTTTAGATATAATTTTAAAATACTTAAGGCACAAATTTGAGAATCAGATGTTTGATTCCATTCATATATATATTCTCTATATTTTCTAACATAATTTTGGATTGGACTTAAGGAAAAATAATAATTTATATTATGTTTATTATTTTCCATGTAATATTCCTTATCAAAGGTACAGTTTTTGCTTAGAGTATATAATTTTTTAAGTATCTTATTATTGTTCTCTGTATATTTTATTAAGGCTTCAAAGGTATTTATATCAATATTGTTATATAAAGTATAGCAGCTATCATTTTCAATAATTCTTTTATAATCTCCATTATTCCATTCACAAAAACGATATAAATAACGATTTAATGCAATAGATACTTTATTGTAAAGTTCTATTATATTAATAGGATTCTTAAGTAGAAAATTTTGGTTAGTTTCTGGAATTAGTTTTCTATTTACTAACTCTTGCACAAATGTTGAAGACCAGCAACATTCTTTAGGAAATTCAAAACTGCAAGTACGGGAAGTAAATACTTTTAATTTTATATTATTATTTGTTAAAGCTTTCTTTTCATTAAAACCAATAATTTTTTTATTTATATTAGATGTTAATAAATGTCTTCCATTTGAATATATAATTATTTTACCATTATCATTTGTTACATCGTTTACATTTGTTTCACTGCTAAAGCACCCTTGATCTATCAAAATATCAAATACGATAGTATTCATATTTGTTATATCATACACATTTATAAGTTTGTTGACTTGTATATTTTTCTTTTTCTTCTTATTATTCTTTTCGCATTCTTCAAAGGTATCATTATTATTATTATTATAAATATTGTTATTATTATTATTATTGTTGTTGTTGATGTTTTTATTTGTTTTATTTGGTTCATCATTATTTTTTGTACTTGATTTTGTTTTCATGCTTTTTTCTGTTTCATCTTCTTCCTTTGCATAAGATTTATTATATTTGGTATACATATGATTTTGTTGAAAATTTATTTCTAAAAAATTGTATTCTTTGCTCTGTATATTTGAATTATCATCACTCACAACCATATCTGTGCTATTATCATCGTTCATATTATCATTAGTTAGCTGAAAACAAATTTTACATTTTGATCCAAGCTCATCTAAAACTTTTATAGAATTGTCAATTTCAAAAGAGACTACAATTTGAAAAATATAAGAACCATATACCGGAAGAGTATTACTATAGTATTCACAGGGCTTGGAAATATCTTTTAAGCACCTTTGAGGTTTGTTATGAATTTTTAAAAACATTGGATATTGTAATGAAAACAGTTCTAAAAGTTTTAAAGACTCATATTCGTGCAAAGGAATTTTACAAATTAATTTGTGTAAATTTGAAAAGTTATAAAAAAATTGGTCGTCATTCAAATGTTCATTATTATTATTATTATTATTATTATTGTTTTTGTTGTTTTTGTTTATATTATCTGTATTTTTATTAGTATCTATACTTTCAATATTATTATTATTATTATTATTATTGTTATCATCACTAATTTTATTAAATTCATTCCTTAATTCTGTTTCAAAATTTTTACATAACGATCCTTTCCCGTGAACGTTTTTATCATCCGTGTCACGCTTAATATTTTCTTTTATTTCGCTTCTTAAATATGGTAGGATTATACATTCTGCCATTGTGTTTAGTAAATGGACTAAATCTTTCAAAGAATTTTCATATACAGATATTGTTAAAAAGGTATCTACTATTTTGAGTGTTAATACCAAATCGTTATTGTATATGGCGTATTTTAATATTCCTTCACATATTTCATTCGTGTTATTATACAAATGTAAAGGTAATAATAAATAGTTATATAAATCATCTGCTTTTAAATTGTTATCTAATAATTGGTTATTATAGTTAAATGGGTATTTTTTTTTCTTGGTTTTATGCAATAGTTGATTAAGAAATATATGTGTTTCTTCATTTTCACATTTTATAGAATATATGCCTTTTAAAATAATTTTAAAAATATCATAAAATTTTATATTATAATTTGTAGATATCATACTATCAACTGGTTTTGTATTCTTCTGTAAATTAAAAAAATTCAATATAATATTTTGTACAAGTGATGTGTCAATTTTATTTGAAAACTCTGGTTGTGTGGTAGACCAATATTTTTCATAATTGGGAGAAGGTAACATTTCACTAACTATTTTTCCTGTTTTGAATAGCGGAGCTTTTATATTATCACTCATTGCATGTTCAATCATCGATTTCACTTCTATCATAGATTTGGTCTGATGATTATATATACAATTTCTTACATTCTCTAAATATTTTGGTAATAGAATCATATTATTTGTTATATTAGACGTATTAGTTAAACCATTATTATTTTCAGAATTTTTATTTTTGTCATTGTCTTCTTTAATTATTGCATCATTTAGGCTAATAACCTTTAAATATTCTGCATGGTTTTTATCTTTCCATGATTTATTATCCATTTGATTTAAAACGTTATATAAATAATTTCCATATTCCTCGAGTTCATCAAATGGTTCCATAACAATTTTTTCATCATTATCATTTTTAGTCCAAATATTCATATTATTATTATGATTACTATTATTATCTTTAACCCTTTGACTTTCATATGAAGTATTATATTCCTCATTTTTGACCTCAATCTCATTTCCATTCTTTTCGTATCCATCTATATTATCTTCTTCCATGCCAAGTTCTTTTTCTATGAATTTGTTATCTATAGTGTTATCACTAAGAGAACTTACAATAAATTTTATAAGTATTCGACATATCTGATAGTAATATTTTTTTCTTTTGGATTCTAAATAATTAATGAATTTTGATATTTCTTCTTCATATTTTTCATTATCAATTACGGAACAGTTGTTAAATTTTAAGCATCGCACAAATTCTAAATACACCTTTGCTTGGTGTAATAACCTTAAGATATGTTCATAACTACTTATTACACGTGAAGAAGATTGCAACAGTAAAAATTCTCCATAGTTGCTAATAGATTTAAAAAATCTTGTTCTACTTACAACCACAAATTCGGAAACATAAGATTTATTTTTGTCTTGAAAATAGTTCAGTAGATTTTTTAACTTTTCTGAAATAATAATTTTATCATTTTCACTTATATCTTCATAAAGGGAATATAAATCCTTCATTGTTCTTTTTTGTTTTTTTTTTTATTTTGAAAAGAAAAGTAAAATTAAATGTAATATTACATATGTACACAAATCACACGGAAAAAAAAAAA
>LT969555.1:1141449-1206370 GCA_900097035.1 Plasmodium blacklocki (nom. inval.)
AATACAAATTTCAAAAATTATCATGATAATATTTTTATGAAATAATTTATGAAAGTTTACTCTCTAATAAATTTTTTTTTTTTTTTTTTTTTTTGATATGTATTATAATATAATGTACAGTATTATATTTATATCATTAATATAATATTATTGATGATAAATCCGAAGAAATAAAAATTTGGGCCTTAAGAAAATTACAAACTTATATAAGGAAAGAAATAGAAGAGAGGAAAATATTTTTGCATAATGTATAATAAAAAGAAATAAATACATAATACATATTCTTTTTTCTTTCTTACTTTCTTTTTTTTATGTATAATAAATGAAATGCTTTATAAAGAAGTATTGTTAATAATAATTATTAATATGAAAGTATAATAAAATATATATTGAAAAGAAATTATATGTATATAAATTTATGTATATATTATTATATATATATATATATATATATGTATATATCATAAATTATAATTTATTATTACGTAATAATATTTAAAATTTACATACAAATATATAAAAAAATATATATAATTTATTTATAATTATAAATAAATATTATATAAATATAAATACATATATAAATATATATATATAAATATATATATATATATTATAATATGTGATATTACTTATATAATACAATATATATATTTTTTATATTATATTATATTTTTATTTTTTTTATTTTTTAAAATTTATTTTATATGTAAATATTTAATTTTTTATAGTTTGTTAAATTTTTATGTGAACATATAATATTTCCTTCATGTAGAAAAAATATCTATTTGAAAAGATAAATTGTATTATTTTTGAATCTTTTGAAAAAAATTAATAAATTAAGGAAAAAAAAAAGGAAGGGGAAGCACATTTATTTATTTTATATCCTTAATAAATGTATATAGTGTTTATATATATATATATATATATATATAAAGAATTAATAAAATATATATACTTAACTATTATATAATAATTGTAATATTGTAAAAATAGATATACTTATTATATGTATATATATTTTACATATATATATTTATACAGAGTGATATATATAAAAGGTGTGACTTAATGATATGCCTTTCTTTTTTTTTTTTTTTTTTTTTTTTTTATTATGAGAAAAGTAAATTTATATATAATAAACAGTTAACCATATTGATTCATAAATACATTATTATAAAATATATATGTATATATGACAATTATCTTTGTATAAATAAGTAATTATTATATATATAGTATAATATATTTATGTAATATGTTTTGAAGAAAAGAAAAGGAAAAAATTGATAGATATAATAAATAGCAATTCTTTATATTATAAGAGAATTATGTGTAATATTATAAAAAAGGGTATTAGGTTTAATGGAGATAAATATATTTTCCTTTTTGATATATTTATAAAGAAATATTTATTAAATGTATTCGTAGCAAATATATTATGGGAAGAAGAGAATAATATATGTTTTATAAATAGATTAAAAAATAAAAGAAAGAAAAGTATTTTATTTCTTAAAGAAGAATATTTACGATATTTAATGATATTAAATAAGGAAGAGAAGAATAAAAAGAAACGATTAAAAAAAATATATGAATGTATAAAAGTTTTTTCTATTAAAGAGTTTCGATGGCTTATCAATAAGTTGGAAATAATATATTTTTATTTTTTTTGTCATTTATTACTTTTATGTATATTTCAAAATATTTTTCTACTTACATACATGAGTAAAGAATATTTTTTGAAAAACATACATGACTATATGATAAATATTTTATCTAATGATATTATATTTAATACATCCATTGAATATACACATAATGATAAGTATGAACAAAAATGTATAACCATGGCTTATTATGATTTTCTTTTAAACAAGAAAGGAAAGTTAAAGAAAAGGAACAAATATGATGATATAAAAAATATAGAATCTTTAACAGGAAAAGATAAGAATTTGTATTCCTATTATAATTTTTCACCTGTTTCTCATATGTTTTCATCAGATATAATAAATATTAATGCAAATGATAAAATATCAAATATTTTATGGAATGATAAATATATTCATCCATTAAACCATGTTAATATGAAAAAAAAGGATATTCCCTTAAATATTAATAGTAATATACTTATGAATAATTATACATACAGAAAATATATTAGGACTTATATGATTAAAAAGAGAATAAATGATCTCATTTTATATAATTTGAAGAATATATTTGAAAAAATAAATAATATCGAGAAATTAACAAATATAAATAATTTTATCAATTTCAAAAACGAATATGAAAAGATTTATAAAGAAGTATGTAATAATAATAATTATGATCCAAGTGACTATATGTTACTATTACCTAATAGTTCGAAGGACCATGCATTATATAATAATATAAATAATGATGAATATATGTATAAAAAGTTTTGTAATTTTATTTCTCAAGGAAGGAATGTTAAGAAAGAAAGAGAAAAAAAAAGAAAAAAGCAAAAATGCGATGAAGAAGAAAAAGGCCATAAAGAAGAAAAATGCGATGAAGGAGAAAAAGGTCATAAAGAAGAAAAATACGATAAAGAAGATAATTATAGGGATGTTAACGAGTGGAACTATAAGAAATGTGAACGTTATAATAAAATCTATCCGAGTGACCATACATTTTTTTTAAGTGAGAATAAAAAATATGATATTCCCTACTATTCAAACGAACGGGTTAATTTTCATAAGAGTGATATATATCTAAATGATATTGATGAAGAATTATATTATAGCACATATTATAATAATCATCATAATAATGATATAACATATAATAGTAATATTTATAAAAGAATGTTAAACGAAGTTATCAATCCAACTCTTGATAGTAACGATGTGAAGAAGACACCATTAAATAATGATAATATAAAAAATAAAGAAACTAATGTTTATGAAATTAATGATATAATATATCAATTAAATGGTAGGGGGGAAATGAACACAAATATGTGTGAAAAAAAAGGAAATAAAATTTTTGATTCAAAAAATTTTCATAATATTAATGAAAAGAAGAAGAAAATATTAGATGAAAATGAAATGATAACAATTGATAATAATATAGATAAGAAAGAGAATATTTTATTTCCATATCTCCATATGGAAATATTAAAAGATAATGACATGAATATAACTAAATATTATAAAGATAAACAGTATTATGGTCAATATAAATGTGATGAAAAAATATATATATATGATTTAATTGTATTAGATACTTCTGGATATATATACAAAGTTTCGACAGATGGAAATTACTACTGGAAACAAAAAATTGTAGACAATATACAAGATTATTCAGATATTGAAGAAAAAGAAGATGAACGGAAGGTATTGAAAAAAAGAAATAAATTAAAGGAAAAAGACATGTATGAAAGTAATAATAAGTATGAAAATAATATGAATGAAAATAATAAATATGAAAATAATATGTATGAAAATAATATGTATGAAAATAATATGTATGAAAATAATATGTATGAAAATAATATGTATGAAAATAATATGTATGAAAATAAAATGTATGATAATAATAAGTATGATATCAATACGTATGAAAGTAATAAGTACGATATCAATATGTATGATAAAAGTAAATATGATCATGCACATAATATGTCTGTACAAAATGACAGAAATATTTCGGATAGTACTAAAGCTCATCAAAATAATTACGTATTAAAAAAAAATGTTTATGATATGAATTATGATTCAAAAAGAGCGTTAAAAATATCTCCTTATCATAATTATTTTAATACATCGATTATGAATTCTATGAATCGAGATAAATTAAAAGGTTCTAAACCATTATATAAGAACAATATAAAAACAAATGATGATAATAAAAAATTAAGAGAAAACAAAACAAAAAACAAAAGATTAGTTTCCGATTATTTAGGTAATTTATTTTATATAAATGAAAATAATGAAATTATACCATTAAATATAAATATTAAAGATGTTGTAAATAATTCTCCATTTAAATCTCCTCTGTTTCCAAACATGGTATTTATTGGTTCCAGAGAATCAACTATAATTAATTTAGATTATGACACCGGACATGTACTAAGGAAATATGATGAAACATCTAATGAATTATTAGACAAACAAAAAAAAAAAAAATCAAGAAAAAATAAAAGTATAAAAAATATGAAAGATATAAATGATAATATGAAGTTATATGAAGAAGATAATCGAAATGTAGAGGAGTTATCTTTTACAGAGGAGGAGAAGAATAAAAAGAAAAGTATTTTAGAAAGTGAGAAAATAGATGCGGCATCATTAAATAATGAAGGGAATATGAATAAAGGTTTTGTGTGTGAAAAGGATGATAATATAAATAATTATGATAATGATGAAGATGATTTATTCTATGAACAATATGAAGACAAGAATGATTATGATAATAATAATGATAATAATGATGATGATAATAATAATAATAGTTATTATTACAACAACTATCATTATAATAATATTAATGGTAATCATAGTGATGATATATTAGTACATTCAAAAAATGAATTATTAAATAATACTTATGTAAATAAAACAAATATAAAGGGTGATAACTCAAATAATAATGAATCGTATCTGAATAATATTGATGGGATGAATAATTTTAAATTACTACCAAAAAGAAATATGAGAAAAAATAGAAAAAAGAATCTTTTTAAACGACTTGTGATAAGTACAAATAAAATGAGCATGTTATTGAATAGATACCGTTTGTTTAATCGTAGTTTAGAAAGAATGAGAAAAGGTATTAAAAGAGGACAAAATAAAAGAATACTAAAAAAACGTCAATTACAAATAAGTTTAATCAAATGGGTAATCAAAGCAGTCGATGAGAATACATTAAAAAAGAAATGGATAACATCTTGGGTTGATGTTGGATCTATATTTATGACAGATGTACATAGGCAAGATACGTCATTTATAAATTCTTTAATTGAAATTGTTGGAAATAAATTAATATTAAAACCAATAGAAAAGGACAAAATGAAAAATACTACATATCAAATTTTAAAGATTATGAATAACGACACTGATGAGATACAAATGTATGGAGATAAAGATATGCAATATGAAGTTATTAATAATGTGGATAATATAAATGATGTTGATAATATAAATGATGTGGATAATATAAATGATATGGATAATATAAATGATGTGGATAATATAAATGATGTGGATAATATAAATAATGTGGATAAAATAAATGATGTGGATAATATAAATAATGTTGATAATATAAATAATGTAGATAATATAAATAATGTGGATAATATAAATGATATGGATAATATAAATAATGTTGATAATATAAATAATGTGGATAATATAAATAATGTGGATAATATAAATAATGTGGATAATATAAATAATATGAATAATATCCTAAATGATAGTTTAAAAAATGGAATTAATAATAAAGATAATTCAAACGTAAAATCGAAAATATTTATTTTTTCAGAATCGATATCATCCGTTTTTGCGGTAAAATATAAAAATATATCAAATATATTTACATTAGATATTATAGCGAAACCAAATATAAAATTATATTCTGATTATGATAATTTGAATAATTTTACATATAATCCTGTACATGTAAAAAAAGAGAAGACACTTTTTTTGCCGTTTTCTAAGGATATATCTGATTTAAATGGAGATAAATTTTCATGCAGTTTTGAAGATAATATAATATATGGTAAAAAATTAATACATCGTTTAAATAGTATATCTGTAAATATTTCGTCTATAGAAAAAGATATGAAATATTTATTATCAAATATCATATATGTATATGATAAGAATAAGAAGGTTCCGATAAGTTATATATATGATATGAAGAATTTAATATATGAATATCAAAAGGTTAAACAAGAATTTTTATATCATTTACCTTGGGATGAAGAAAATCAGAAATATTTAAGTCGAACAGATGATATATTCAATAAAAGTATAATTGATAATAGAGGGAAAAAGGGTCCAATTTTTGTTTGTGAATATATAAACAAATTTATGGATTTATACTTTGAAGAAAATGATATTTGTTATGATTATTGTTCTATGTTAAATATTTGGGATAAAATTTTTAATAATACTATTAGTGATGGGGATTCTTTATTATTATTATCAAATGTGCATCGTGTTGTTCATAATGCTTTTAAAAAAAATAATAAATATAATAACAATATTAATTTTGATAATAATAATAATAATAATATTAATAGTAGTAGTTATAGAAGTCGTCGAAATATTTATAACATTGATAACTATTATTATAATATGAGAGATTATAATAGTTTTTGGGAAGATAGACATAATATATTAATGAATGGAGAAAATGTTTTAATTAATAGAAGCACGGATAAGATTTTTTCAGGGGGTAAAAATAATGAACTGAAAGAATTTACATCTATTAGATATAAAAGAAGGAAATGGTACTGGCGAGTATTTTATACTATTATGTTCATAATTTTTTTTCCAGTATTATTTATATATAGAAGAATTATTAAAAGGAGGAAAGGTGGTAGTAAAGGTAATAAAATAGGTACAAGTAGTAATAATAAGTTGATTAAAAAAAATCGAACGTTTAAAGATTATAATGATGATGATGATGATGATGATGATATTAACAATAATAATATAATGAGTGAAGATGAGGAAGACGATTTAGATATGAATTATGATTTAATATTTGATGATGATAGATTAAAAGTTAAAAAAATAAAAAGAATGAGAAAACATGATAATAGTAATAGTAATAGATTTATATCTAAATTAAGTAATATGGATATACCTAATATTGATTTAGACTTAATTAAAAAAAGTCATGGGAAAAAAATGGATAATTTTGAACAACCAACTCTTGTTGACATTTTAGCTAGACATGCAAGAGATACTACACATAATGATGGTGGATCTTATTATCCTTTCAATGAAAACCAAACCTATAATATGTTATCATTAAATTATGGTTGGGGTGGTAATAATAAGCATATGAATGTTGAAAGAACTTCAGAATATAATATGGGTAATATATCTCATCAATTGAATTATAACAATATAAGAAATATAGATGATAATAAAATATCACCTTATGCATTAGATATATATGAGAAAGAATTATTTCATTTATATAGACGAAGGGCAGCATCTCAAGATGTAATGAATAAAAAATCTTTTGTTATGAAAAAACGTATACGTAGTACTTATAAAGTTGGTAGTACCAATAAATATCATAAGAAAAATTATACAGATAATGAAAAGGATAAGAAAAAATATGACAGTTATAAAGAAAAACATATAAATGAAAAAATGTTTGATAAAAAAGAATTTCTAAACTTTTTAACGAATTTTAATAAGAAGTTTATGAAGAAAAATTCTTTGGTAGATCATTTAATAAAGATGAATGATAAGACAGAAGATAATTATGATGGTTATAATAGTGGTGGTAGTAGATATAATAATATAAATGATGATGACGAATTGTTGGGTACTAAAAAATATACGAATAATAAAAATAATAGTGATTATGAGAATCATAATATGAAAAATAAAAAACATTCCAATAAAAAACATAATAATAATGATAATAATAATAACAAATATATAGATGAAAAGAAATATCGAAATAAAAGCAATAAAGAAGACCTGGATTATACAAATGATTATTATAATATACAATCAAATAATAATAAAATAAATAATAATCAAATAAAAAATAAAATAGATACTATTAGAAATAATAGTCATGAGAAATTAGGTAATAATAAAAGTTCAAGTGCTAGAAATTTGTCTTTAATACAAACTTCTCATATTCCTTATGATGCTCCATTAGCAGATTTTTTAGAGAATGGAAGATTTTTAAGAACTTTTGAAAATATTTCTCTTATAGGACAAGGAGGATTTGGTTCCGTTTATAAAGTATCACATCGATTAGAACCTGGATCTCCAACATATGCTGTGAAATTTATTTATTTAAAGGTAAGTTCATTAGATAATGTAAGTTCAAGAAGATATTTTCGTGAAATCGCAGCTAATAGAGATATATATAGTAAACATGTTGTTCGATATTATACCTGGTGGTGTGAAGAACCTCAATTTTTACCTATGCATCTAATGCCAAAAGAAATCCAGAACTTAGTAAAAAAGAATAAAGATACCTTTAAAAAAAAGCTTACGAAAAATAAAAAGTATAGTAACAATTATATAAGTGATAGTATTAATAATAACAATAGTAGTTGTTATAGTGTTAGTAGTTATAATTCTAGTATTAATAGTAATTATAGAAATATGAAATTATGGATGAAAAAGAAAGAACATTGTCATGATATGAAAAGATATAAAGATGTTATTAAAAAGAATAATGCTCCTAATTTAATTTTTTATAGTGATAATGATGGACTAACATCTAAGAATAAGGAAAATCCTGAGAAAAATCAGAATCCATTTTTAAGTGATAAAAATTTTTCTGATTCTATATATAAAAAGAAAAAAGGTCATGATTTTAATTCATCTAGCCACAAAATGAAAAAAAAAAAAAACAAGAAAAAAAAAAGTAAAAAAAAAAGAAAAAGTAAAAGTAAAATAAAAACAAATGCTCAAGGAATATATGAGGAAAGTGGACAGAATAATGGAAAAGTTCATTTTCAATATAAAAAAGCAAATGAACATTTTTCTAAATTTATAGGAAAACATAATTCAATGGGCTTTACACAAAGTTTCCAAGAATATGATCCTTTTGATAATGGTTATTTGAGTGAAGAAGATAGAGATCTTATAGTTTTTGCTGATAATGAAGAAACAAATGAAAACGATGTTCACGTTTCTTTTGAGCAAAATGAAAATGAACAACGAATGATACAACATGATAATGTGAATAATGAAAATATGGTCTTAAAAATTGACAAGGAAAATATTATTGTAAATAATATAAATGAAGATGATAAAAATGAATGGAAAGATGATAAAAACAAATGTGATGAATTATTAATGCAACAAAAAATTAATAGTTTAACAAGAAACGATATTGTTAATATTGAGAATGAGAAACCAACTCCTAATGGTATTAATAATATTAAAAATAAAAAAGTTGATTTAAATGGAGAATTAACCTATTATGATTACGTGGGAAAAAATGAAGTCATACCAAATTCTAGAACCGAAACGAATGTTGAAAGTTTTAATACTAATGGTATGTTTAATAATAAATTGTCTGATATGAAAAACCAAGGAGAAGAATATAAGAAAAAAGAAAACATAACCTGGGGAGATACGAAAAGGGATGGTTTATATGAAAATGGAAAACAGGAAAAAAATGGTTTAGGTATTAATAAATGTATATCAAATAAATATATTGAAAATGATGATGATGATTATAATTATAATAATAATATAGATGAAAGAAAAAAAGATCTAAGAAAAAAACAAAAAAAAGTTATTACTAAAGGTAATGAAGATTTTTTAGCAATAAATGGTACAAATAATAAAGAGAAGAAAAAGAAGGATGATGATATAAATAAAAATATGGAAAAAATAAAAACATATAAAAAGAAAACACCAGTTCCCGAATTTTCTATAGTCTTATTATTACAGATGGAATTATGTAAAGGGTATACCTTACGTAAATGGTTAGATAGATCAACCAGAAGTGACAAACCTTTACATTTTACATATAGTGATAAAAAAATGAATCATCCATTAGAATTTGACTTATTTAAACAATTAATTAAAGGTCTTAAAGATATTCATGCTACTTGTTTTATTCATAGAGATTTAAAACCTGAAAATATTTTTGTAGATCCTGATACGTATACATTAAAAATTGGAGATTTAGGATTAGTACGATTTATTGAAGAGAAAAAAAGAGAAAAGGATTTTAACAATATCGATTGTTATAAAGATAATATATATACAGATATTAATCAGAATGCAATAACTAGCCAAATATCTATAAAAGGACAAATTATAGGAACTCCTGGTTATACAGCACCGGAAGGTGGAGCCTTATGTGATGAAAAGGCGGATATATACAGTGCAGCCTTAATATTATTAGAATTGTTATGTCCCCGTTTTACAACAATTATGGAAAGATATAAAAGATTAAATGATTTCAGGAATTATTATACAGTACCTGATTATGTAAAAATTCATTTAAACCCTTGGTATATTTTAATGTTACAAATGTCAAAACCGAATCCAGCAGATAGACCATCAGCTGCTGATTTGTATAGTAAAATTAAAGTATTGCTAGATCCTCATTTGACTGATTTTTCATTTAGTTTTAACGATATTCATAATGAGCATATGAATAAACCACCTCAGGGAACTAATCACTTTGAAAGAACATCGGAGAATAAGGACAAATTCATAATGCAAAGTGGAGAGATGAAAAATAAAGTAGAAAATGAAGAAATACCTATTGAAAAAGTATTAAATAGCAATGTAGAAAATATAAAAAATGTGAATAATGGTGCAGACAAATTGTGACGTGTGTAATTATATAAGGAAAAAGAATTCATTTATTCTTTTTTTTTTTAATTTATTTATTTATTTTTTTTTTTATTTTATTGTTTATATATATAAATATATATATATATATATATATATATATATATTTATTTATTTATTTCTCTATTTTTTATTTTATTTTATTTTATTGTTTTTTTTTTTTTTTTTTTATTGTATATATTTTTATGATTTTGAGTTTTATTTATTTATGCTAAAATATACTTTATAACATATAATGTTTCATAATTCTTATGAATATAATAACAGTGGATATTTGTTTTTATTAAAACTTTTTTTTTTATTATTTTGATTATTATTAAATATTTTTTAATGTATTCGTTGTTATATATATATATATATATATTATATATATATATTATGATATTTTATTTGTGCACATATTTAATTTATATATATAAACTGTGCAGTATAAAAATATATGAAAAATAATATAATATAATATAATATAATATATATATGGATTATTACCATATATATTTTCTAAGAACACAAAATGAATGAATATAATGAAGTGTACATAAAAGTAATAAATATATTATAAGTACACAAAAATTATTTAAAATAAAAAAAAAATAATAAAAAGAAATTAAACTTTTGGTTACATTTATAAAAAATTTCCAAATGTAACTATAAAGACGGGTATTTATATATTTATACTTTTTTTTTTTCGGACAATAAATTATATATAATAATCCAAATTATTATAAGATATATTATATATATAAATATAAAAAAATGTTTATATGTATATATATATATATATATATATATAATATGCATATAATATTACAAATTTACGACAACATTTGTAATTATATGTTAATTTGTTTTCAAGTTGTGTGTGCATATATATATATATATATATATATTTATTTATTTATTATGTAGGTATAATTTCATTATTAATTTTATCACATGTTCTTTATTTATTTAATTAATAGAGGGAAAACAAAAACGTTTCTATATAAATATAAATATATATATATATTATATATATATATATATATATATATATATATATATATATATATATATTGTGGGAAAAAGATTCCTTTTTATAAAAATTAACAAATGCATATATGAAAAAAAATATAAAAAATAAATAAAAATTCATAAAAAAAAAATATAATATATATGTTGTGTACTAAGCAATATATTTTATTATTATAATTTTTTTTTTTTTTTTTTTTTTTTTTTTGTTTTTTTTTTGTTTGTACTTTATAAATATGAATATATAATTAATATTTAATGTTGTATGGTTGTATAATAAGCCCCTTTTAAAAACATAA
Organism: Plasmodium blacklocki (nom. inval.); assembly: GCA_900097035.1. Taxonomy (NCBI): domain Eukaryota; phylum Apicomplexa; class Aconoidasida; order Haemosporida; family Plasmodiidae; genus Plasmodium; species Plasmodium blacklocki (nom. inval.). The sequence goes on from LT969555.1 coordinate 1,153,313, forward strand.
TTCTTTTCACTCGACATAAACGTAAAACAATGAAAATCATATAAATTAAAAAAGTATATATAATATAATATGTATACATATAAATATATATATATATATGTACACAAATACACACTATTAATGTAAAAAAAAAAAAAAAAAGAAAAGATAAGAAAAAGAAATATATTTTAAAAAGTCATAAAACAAAATAAACATGTTTTTAATATATAAATATATATATATTCCTAATTGACAACACACACAACAAAAAAGGGATCTTCTTTATATACATGAGATATTCAAATGTTAATTTATTTTTTCTTGTATTTTTTGTTAAAGATAAAAGTAATATTTAATTCCTTGCAAATATTGGTTATGATAGTATGTGCATAATCAAGTAAGTATATAATACCAAAGAATAAAATATAATATAAAATATATGAATCCTTAAGAAGTGGGTGTTTTAAGAATTTGTATTTTGTGTTGCGTTTTAAAAAGATTAACAATATGGAGAGATAGTAAAATATAACTGGGATGGGGATCAAATCCATTTTAATCTAAAAAAAATAAAAAAAAGTAAAAAAAAGTATATAATAATATGTTTATATATTTATGTATGTAAACTGTATAAGGATATGGATGAAAAATGAAAAAAAAAAAAAAAAAAAAAAGAACCATATATATGTGGCTCATATATATTTTACCTTTAATATTGTTGATAAGTTAATAAATAAATTGTAAAAGCAGGAGTATAAGGCTATTATGGAAAAGCAGATTAATTCAGTTTTTGGTGTTACATCTAAAAGAATAAAAAATAAAAAATAAAAAAATTAACATATATATGTATATATATATATATGGGATATATTCCTTTTTTTTTATTTTTTTGTTTTTTTATTTTTTTATATTTTACTTGTGTAGTAGAAATAGTATTGCATGAAGCTGAAAATGTAAACAACGGCTAATTGCACTGAAAAAAAAAAAAAAAAATAAATAAAATAATGTGGTTACACAATATTATTAAAAGGTTCACTATGGAATATATATATATATATATAACTTTATGTATAATAGTCAATAATTTTTTTTTTTTTTTTAAATATTACTGATGGCTTCGCTTTTCTTTTTCTTAGCATTTTGCATTCCTATATAGGTACATCTTGAGATGGAAAGGATAATACTAAAAATAAAAAAAAAAAAAATAAATAAATAAATAAATATATATATATATATATATATATATATATGCATATATACATAACATATTTTAATATGATAATTCATATATTTTTTTCCAAAAACATCATTTATTATATAATGGGAAAACACTTTTTATCTATTATATTTGTCATAACAATAAAATGATCTCTGTGATTTTTCTCTTTAATTTTTTTTTCCTTACAAGAAGATAACAGGGATTAAAATAACATAGTTCATGGTTATGCTTAAGACACATTTGCATAAAAAGGAGCTACAAAAAAAAAAAAAAAAAAATGAAAAAAAAGAAATTAACAGATTATTATTTTAACATATTAACATTAATATTGAACAAAGTAATGGTATATAAATATGAAAAACTTTATATATATATATATATATATATAGATAGATATAGATATAAGGATATATTTTCTTTTTGTTCTAACCTTATGCTCTTTGGTAAGATATCTCTCAATGTGTTTCTTTGGAATACGGCTAATCCTTTAAGTCCTCTAACAATACACATGGTTATAACCTTAAGAAGAAATAATAATAAATAATAAAATTAAAATATAACATAAAATTAAACATATGATCAAATATATATACAATAAATAATTTTTTTAACTTTATTTTTCTCTTACTAAAACGTGTGATTCAGTGGTTCCGATTTTTCCTACAGAAGTATTAAATACTTTTGTGTGATATTCAATCCACTACAAAAAAAAAAAAAAGAAAAAAAAAAAATATTAATATGACAAAATAGTAATATGTACAAATAACATACTTATGTATGTAATCATATTTTTTCATTTTTCAATTTATTTTTTTGAGCCATACTGAAAACATGTATCCTTGGATTTGTACAATTGCTAATAGCTGTAAAAAAATAAAAAAAAATTAACATATACATATATATATATATATATATATTATTTATGTGATACTCAATTTTTACATTTTATAATCTTACAATATAATAGGTCAAAGATTTTGGGAACCCAGCTGCTTTGCAAGCAATGAAAACAAAGAAAGACTACAAAAAAGAAAAATATATATATATATATGCATACACATAATTAAACCTTGAGGATATGAAAAAATAAAAATAATAAGATATATAAAATAAAGAATTATAAATTTTATCCTTACTGTTGTTATTGAATCACATCCATGATCAAATAATTGTCCCAAAGGTGAACTGGTATTTGTTTTTCTAGCTTGTTTTCCATCAAGTGCATCAAATGTCTATATAAATAAGATATATTAATAATATACAGATGTATATATGCATGTATATATTTCAATATGTTTATACTTTTATATTATACGTATGCCAATTATATAATAAATTTTCATATAATTTTTTTCTTACTTGGTATAGGAATAAAAAGATTCCTGCATATATGTAGATATAATCATATTTTTTATTTTGAGTATCAAAAATAAATGTAAGAACAAAAGCAATGGTTGAACATAAGAATCCTAATAATGTTAAGAAGTTTGGTGTTATAGACTGTAAAAAGATAAAAAATAATGATAATATTAATAATAATAAATACATTAAATGTAATGGTATAAATAAATAAATAAATATATATATATATATATAATATAATATATTATAATATAATATAATATAAATATTTATTTTTACATATCCATGTTATAAACATTCACATTTCTTTCATATATCTTTACATATATTTCATTTTATGTTCTTACCTTTGGTACGAATTTTACACAAATATTCCAGAAAGCATCAAAAAGACTATCAAAGAGTGAATTCCCTCCACTCTTATAAACATAAGATTTACAATTTGAATAAACACTTTTATTTAACTTAAAAAGAATCCCCATTTTATATATATTATAAATTTTAAATAATTAAAAGAAAAAAAAAAAAAAAAAAAAAAAATTCAAATATAAAATAAAAGAAAATTATATATTATTATATAGTATATATTATTAAATATATTAAATCTTTAATATGTGTACTATAAAAAAAAAAAACATAATTCAATAATGAAAAAAAAAAATTAAAATTAATATTTCTTATAATTCCTATATAATATATAAAACAATAATATATATATATAATATATATATATATAATATATATGTAACTTTTCAAAAGAACAAATTTATAATAAATGTAACTTCGTTTTTTCTTCACAAAATTTTTTTTTATTTATTATATATTTGTTTTTTATTTCATGTGTTCAACACAATAAAAAAATTAAAATTCAATATTTACCCTTTAAATATTTAATCTATTAAAATATAATATATATTATTATGTGTAAATTTGTTAGGTATAAAAATAAAACAAAACAAAACAAAACAAATAAAATGAAAGTATAATAAAATTAAAATAAATTAAATATATAAAAATAAAATAATAACAGTTAATATAATAAAAAAAAAAAATAGTAAAATTTTTTTTTATTAAATATACATATATATTATTTATAAATAATAAAAAAATAGATAGAAAAAAAAAAAAAAACCAACAAAACCAATAAAACCAATAAAATTCGTTATAAATATATATTATAATATATTATATATTTTATATATAATTATATTTATTATATATTAATAAAATATATATTTTATATATAATTTAATTTGTAAAAATTTAATTTGGTTATATATATTTATAAATTAATAAAATAAATTTTATATAAAAATTTAAATATATTTTTTTCTATAAATATATATATTTAATATAATTATTAATTTTATTTAAAAAAAAAGAAAAAAAGAAAAAAAATGCCTCCAAAAAACGATTTTATGGTTTTTCTATTAAAAAAATAAAATTTTTTATTTAGAATAAACAAATAAATAAATAAATATAAATAATATAAAATATTATTATTATATTTATATATATTATATATATATATATATATATATATATATAATATAATAATATACTATTTTAAATAATATATTTTTATTTTATATAATTTTTTTATTTTATTTGTTGTTGTTGGCTTTATATATAGAAAGTTATTGCTGTTTTTTCTTCCTTTTTTTTTTTTTTTTTTTTTTTTTTTTGGTTTTATATTAAGAAAATACATGTTCTCTTACAAAACATACTATGGCCAAATTTGTTAACGTAAAAAGAAAAATTCTTATTCTATGCTTTTTTTTTAAATATTTATTTTTGAGGTATTTTATATGCTGTTATATTAAATATGTATTAATAGAATGAATTATTTAAAAAATAATATGCAATTATTATAATATACAATTATTAATATATAAATATAAAATAAATATATTTTATTATATAATATGTATGGAATTATATATAAATAAAAAATATATATATATTATTATATTATATATTATTTAATATAATATGTATTTATATTATCTAATTATAATATGTTTTTAATATTATTTAATATAATATGTATTTATATTATTTAATTATATATAATATGTTTTTATATTATTTAATATAATGTATATTTTTTATAATTTTTAAATAGTAATAAAATTATTGATCAAATTTTACCTTTTAAAAAAAATTGTTTTTTCTTAACTTTTTTTTGTTCTCTACAGGAATAATTAATTAATATTATATCATATATATATATATATATTAATAATAATAATAATTTCTACGTGCTTATATTTTATATATTAAAATATGTAACTTTAATGAAGTATTTTTTTTTATTATTATCATATAAAAATTTTACAAAAAAAAGAAAAAAAAATTTTCTTACGTTTTAGATATATTTCTATTATTTCTTAAAATATATAAATTAATAAATAAGAGAAAAAAAAAAAAAAAAAGATGAAGCAAAAAGAAGAAAGAATTACATTTTCCGATGACCTTTTATATGTTGTATAAATATTAAAATATATAATGATAATTTTTTCATTTGTATGAGGATACTTAAATAATTTAAAAAAATCATAAAAGAAAGAAAAATAATAATAAGAATAATTACAATGCTCATGTATTACACAATATAAATTTTATTTTTTTTTATTAAATTTTAAGATAAAATGATAATCCTATAACCTTGAAGGTTTTCATATTGTAGCTCATCAAATTTATTATAATAATAATAATAAAAGAAGAAAAAAGAGGTTTATAAATATAATGATTATAAAAATATAGGATCAATATATATATATATATATATATATATATATATATATATATATTTTTGATTAGGTCTGTACTTTTTTTTTTTTCAAATTTTTATATTATTTTTATTTTCTCTTCCTATCCTTATTTTGCGCACGCTTTATTTAAAGCATAAATAAGTATTAATTAAAAGCATGGGCATTATCTTTTATATTTTTGTTATTTATTTATTTTTTTATTTACATAAATGTGCAATAAGAATGCAATATATATATTTATAATATAAGATATAATAAAAAGGAAAATACATTTTATTTATAGACTTGTATTTTTAATTTAAGTTCATTTATTATTTAAGTTGATTATGTCTTTATTATATACTAACATAATATATATATATATATATATATATATATAAAAAGAAAAGAAATATTATTTGTTATATACATTTCCATATACAAAACTTGATAAGCCTTCGAAATATTATAAAATGCAGTATGAATTATTGGTATGTTAAATTGTAAATATGAATTATATATAAATATAATACATACATAAAAAATCCCCCTTTTGAAATAATTTAATATTTTATTCTCATTTTGTAATCTGAAATATTTTATTAATAAATAATAATATATACTGTCAATATCATTAGGTTCTTATAAAATATATTTAAGAAAATATTAATAATTCTTCAAAAAGATTAACATCATTCATTATATATAAGTTGAAATTTTGTTTTTCCTTTTATAATTATTTCATATATATATATACATAATAATGATCGCTTAGATGTCCAATGTTAGGGGGGAAATGTATATGTAACTTTATTAAAAATAATATATATATATATATATATATATATATATATATATATACATATTTATTTTTTTTTTTTATTGTGTAATTATATGTATTTCTTCGTAGATTAATAATTATTATGAAGATGAACATAAAGATAAAACATATCGACTGTCTTTTATGAAATTTATTCGTCTGATGTATTGTTGTTTCTCTGTAATGGTTTTAATTGGTATTGTATATTTTTGTTTAATCATAATTGAAAATATATATATATATATTTATATTTATTTATAAAAATTATTTATAAACAAATGTTTTAATATATATCAGAAATATCCTGACCTGTTCATAATTTTTTTTTTTTTTTTTTTTTTATAGCTTTTTCTTGTATCACTAATGGGAACAGAGGAATTGTATTTTTACTTTTTTCATTTTTTCCAAGTTTTTTTTATTTATATATGTTAGAAAAAATAAAAATGAGACTTTAAACTTATTTTACATTTTTTGTAAACATTTATATAAGAGAATTTTTTTTTTTTTAAACATTTTCATAACAGGTTTAAGAAAAAAATCCCAAGGAAAATAAGCTTTGTTCATGTAATAGAAATGGTACTATATGGATCGATCCTGTCAGTGATTTTTGCAAGTGTTTTAGAATATGTTTTATCATTTTATTTTTTTTATTTATCCACTATGTGTTTTACAAATGAAGTAAAAAGGTCCCTTTATTTTGTGTATTCGATAATCGTATTTTTTTGTAAAATAAAAAACACATAGTTAAATGTACATAAATATATATATATATATATATATATAAATTTAAAAAAATTATGTGTTTGTTTTTATAAATATATGAAGTTAATTTTATAAAGTAGTTTTTATAATAATGTATATGAATATATTTGTATGCATTATATATATATATATATATATATATATATTAACTATATTTATTAATATATGTTAACGTTTTCTTTAAGACTTTTTTTTTATAATAGCCTATGTAGAAGAGCTTTCAAAGATTATACCAATGCTATTTGTATACATAAATATACCACATTATAAAAACGAATATAAAGAATTACCCTTAGTTAACGAGAGTCATATTTTAGAAGACCCTTATTATGAAGAAGGAGAAAATGTACAGGAATATAGAAGGACAAAACTTCAATACATTATGGTGAATGACGAACTGGAATATATTTTTTTCTCTTTATGTTCTTCAGCTGGGTTATCATTACATTTTTTATATGAAAATGAAATTTTTTTTTTTTTTTTTATGAAATATTTATAATTATATAATATATAGTATATATGCTAAATATATATATTTTGTACAATTCATATTTATATATTATTTTATTTGCATTTCTTGTATTATTATTATTTTATTTTTTTTTTTTTTATATATGGACCATTCTTTTGGGGAGTAGTTTTTCAAGTACTGAGAATTTATTTTATTCAACACAAACTACCAAGGACAATTTTTTTTGTATTATAATATTAAGGTAAGAAGAGAATAAATAATATTTGTTGTAATAAACAAATTTCTTAGACCATTTATTTTTTTTTTTTTTCTAGAAATTTAATATGTGTGCTATTTCATATGTGTTGCACGGGTATTTCATCGTATAATATATATAATTATGTTAACCATAAATATAAAAAGGGTAAAAAGAAAAAAGGAAAAAAGAAAAGAAATGTATAATTAATATATCGATTTCTATATTCTTTTATTTGTGTGAAAAATAATCTATATGACATTTAGAGTGAATATTGTATTAAATGGTTTATTAAGTGTACAAATAAAAATATATATATATATATATATATATATATATATGTATGTATTTTTTTTTTTTTTTCTGGTTTTTGAAATAATTAGGTTGTTTTTTGAGATGTTTATACATATTGGGATCTCTATTTTCATCTTCTTTATTTCACGCTGTTTATGACTATACGATATATTTTAGTTCGATGAACATTCCTTCTTATCAAATAATTTTTTTAAAAATATTGTTTACTTATAGTTTCATTTCAATTTTGTTGATGTTTTTTTTTAGTGTAATTAAGAACATGATATAAATAAAAATTTTTTTTTTTTTTTTTTCTATTATTTGTGTTGAAAATTTTACTGCGTTTATTTACAGTATATTTTATGATATATAAAAACAATGTTAATATATATATATGTATATATATAATACTTTTATGTTGTTTAATATTAGTATACATGGATAATGTTAATTTATTACATAAGATTCGAGTTATTACTTTGATATCATATATATGAATGAAGAATTGGGTTATTACAAAAAAAAAAAAAAAAAAAAAAGAAAAAAAAAGAACACATATATATATATATATATATATATATATATATAGTAAAACAAATTAATACAACAAGTGTATGAATCAAAAAAAATATAAATATATATAATAACAATGGTGAGTAGAATGTAAAATATAATAGATAAAATTATATGTGTACATACATATAATATATATATATATATATATATATATATATATATATATATATATATATGTATATATATATTTGTGTTACATTTTTGTCATGTCATTCGTCGGTGTTTAGATCTGTTATTATGATAACGATTTTCCAATTCCCTGATGATTCGAACTGACCTAATTTTAATCCAAACCAGCATTTATTATAAGGTACCATTATTTTAAATATTCCCACATCTTCTTTATTATTTCTACATTCATTTAATATGTTTAAAGCCTTCATAAATGTTTTTATAAAGATAACTTTTTTAATAATTTGTGTAGTGTATTGTAAATTTTTTCCTTTTCTTGTATATTGTAAATTTTTAATTTCTTGTATATTATGAAGATTAGTTTGTTTTTTTTTATCAACAATATTTTTAAGAACAAAATTATTTTTAAGTGTTGTAATATTTTGAGATGTTAAAGAATTCATTAAGAAGATAATATCACAATTTTTATTTGAAACTTGAAAAGTGATTTCAATTTTATCTGAAAAAAATTTTGAATAGGTATTTAATATTTTACAACATTTTTTCAATTTACAATTAACACATAAAAAATGTTTATTCATTTTAATAATTGGAAAGTTCGTTAAAGTTGGATTTATTATCTCTATACCACATTCATATTTTTTAAAGGCATCTGTAACATTACAATAATTTTTGAATAACAAAATACATATACCATTCTTTTCAAATAAGTCAATAGTAATTTTTGTATTCTTATTAGTTATATTTTTAAAGATATCATATATTTGAAATATATATACTAATATGATAATTTCATTATTTGAATTACTTTTTAATATGAAGTTTTCATAAAATAAATCATTCATTGTAATTTTTATAAATATCTCTACATGTTTCTTTTCATTTCCAAAAATGTACAGATATTTCTCTGAAAACTTAAAACATAAAAACGAATTTTCAATAGCAAAAGAAGTAAATTCCTTAAGCCCTTTAAGGATATATAAAAAATCTTCTATACTATCTTGTTTGAACTCGGCATGTAGCTTCATTATTCCCACAAAGGAGGAAAAAATATATTGAATAAATAAATAAATAAATAAATAAATAAATATATATATATATATATATATATATATATGTATATGCTGATTTGTTCTTAAGTTTGTTTTTCTTTTTTATATGTGTAATATTATTACATATATATATGTGCATTTTTATTTTTTTTAATAATGAATTAAACCCACCATTTTATAATATTAAGCCATTTTAATGTTATATATATTTTATAATATTCTCATATATGTTAAAGATTTATACAAGTTATGCATTTATTTAAAAGGAGGTAGGTACTTTTATTATGCTCGAAAATATATGTATATATATATATGAAAAAAAAAAAAGAAAAAAAAAAAAAAACTTATCATTATTATATCATATTATATATAACGCATAAAAATAAGGTGTTGCTTGAATAATGCAATTTTTTAAACTTTTATGTTTATAATAAAAAATAATAAAATAATATATAAATAAATAAATAAATAAATAAATATATATATATATATATATATATATATATATTTATATTTATATATTGGAGAAATGTGTTTGTATTTTCTTGAATAAATAATTAATTTAAAAAAAAAAATAAATAAATACATAAATAATATAAGTTATGTTTTTTTTTGTTTTTTTAAATATTCTTCTTCCAAGTTGTTCATTTGTCCCTTCCAAAATTCACGTTCCTATAAAGTTATATATATATATATATATATATATATGTTAAGTTATTTATAATGTTCTTATGTGTACATATATTATGGGAAGGAATCCTTTCCACAATACATGAGGAAACTGTTACTTATATACACACGTGTGATATACAACGTACCTGTTTTAACTTTTCAATTTTCTTCCTCAAATTTAATAGTATTGCAACATCAGTTCTTAATACCCTTTAATTGGAAAAAAAAAAAAAAAAATATATATATATATATATATATATATATATATATATATATATATATAAATATACATATATAAATATAAATATACATATATAAATATAAATATACATACATATATATCTATATATATATATGTATATAATACGAAACACGTTTTGTATAATAATTAATTATATAATAATCGAAGAAATACTACTATTTAAAAAAAATAAAATATTTTTTGATATATTATATACCCATATAAGAAGCAAATGTTTTCTGTATATATTGTTGGTTTTTCAATATTATTTTCTTTCAAATATATATCTAGTTTATCAAAATATGATATATCAATTTTAAGCTTTTGAAAATAATATCTTGCACTGTATATATTTTTGTCTTCTTTGTCTTCCTCTGGTAGTTTGGTAATCTATCAAAAGGAGAAAATAAAAAGGATGAAAATTATAAAATTATAATATAAATGAAAATGTCCTTATATAATATATAAATAAATAAATATATATATATATATATATATATATATATATATATATATATATATATATGTATATAATTTTTTTTTATTTTTACAGGAACTATTTCTTCTGTTGTTAATTCAAATTTTTTCTTTAGCTTCTTCATATCTGCAGCTTTTTTCAATTCTAGCTTAATTTTACTTTCAAACTTTTTAATATTTTCTAATGTTGTTTCTTCTAACATTACATCTTTTTTGGAGACAGTATAGGTTTTATGGATAATATTTTTTCTTTCTAGATCAGCTTGCATATTATATGTAAATTTGATCAAAGGATGTTTAGCTTTAGCTTCTTTTAATTTAAGAATATCATTATTATTTTTTATTTTTTTTGTTTCTTCTAATTTAATTTGTTGATCAAATTTATCTTCCATAACTTTTTTAGTGACACTATAAAAACGTTCTTTTATTTCTTCTATAGTTCTTTTATATTTTAAATCATATACATCATTTACTATTATAAAATGACAATCATATTTTTCACACAAATTAAATAAATAATCTGTTTCTTCTTTTGTCCAATTTGTGTTCATTGGTTGTATTTCTCTATAATATAAATCATCGTTATACTTTATAATATTTATTTTTTTATTGAACTTTTCAAATGTATTATCATCTTCTATTTTATCTTCATTAAACTCTTTTTGATCATTCTTATATCCTATTTTAGACCACTTGGTTAATATTAAATCATCGTTTCTACACTTACTTCTAAATTTTACAAGTCTCCACACGCTCACATTTTTGTTATTTAGCTGCTCGAGGATAAATAAAAAAAATATAATTTATAAATACTAAATATAATATAAAAAAAAACATAACTTTTATAATATATATATATATATATATATCATATGAATTATATATATAAATATATACTTATATATTTATTAATTTATTTTTTTCTATTTTTTATTCTTACACTTATTATCTTCGATGTAGTAGGTAACGAAAATAAATTGTCATTATCTTTCAAAAAGTTCAATTGTTTCTTACTTATTTTTTCTTTCTGTTTCTTCTTAGTTTTTATTTTTTCAACATTGATACCGAGCATATCATAAATGTGACTCATTTTGGCTAATCAGATTTAACAAAAAAATAAAAAAATAAAAAACACACAAAAAAATATAAACAAACAAATGAATATTATATAAGTATGTATTCTTCCATATATGTGTGTGGACCAACTACAAACACTAATTATTAAAAAAAAAAAATTAAGATAGAAATATATATATATATATATGAAAGTATCTATATAAAGAATAAAGTTATATAAAAATATATATATATATATATATATATATATATATATATATATATATATGTATAAAAACACTATGGTACCATTTTATATAATCCATTAATATATATTATTATTTTGAATTATAATAGAAAAAAAAAAAAATTATTAATTTGTACATAAAAAACCAAAAAAAAAAAAAATAAATAATAAACATATATGTATATATTTCCATATGTTACATGTAGTTCAACAATTCAAATTTTTCATGTTTTATAAAAATAAAAAATGGCTAATGAGCATATATATATATATATATATATAATAATGATGGTATATAAATGAATAAAAAATATATTTATAAGAAAACCGTAGAAAAATACAAAATAATAAATAATAAATAATAAATAAAAAAAAAAGATTCCTATTAATTTATTTATATATGTTAACCTTTTAGGGGAAAAATAAATGAAAGAAGAAAATTAGGTATAATAAATATCTCTAAAAATATGATACATATAATGTAAATTATATATATATATTCCTTTTTTTTTCATTAAGAATATATAATAAAACAAATAATATGAATAAAAAGTTGTTATGTTACTTTTTGAAATATTTCCTTTTATATATAATAGTAGAAAATATAAATGAATTAGCGATGCTCATGTAAAAAGAAAATAATAAAAAGGCAAAAAAAATGATCTCCTTGGTTTTTAATACGAAATTATACATAATTATATTTACATAATATGTATTAAAAAATGTAGGCCAAAATAAATACACGCGCATTATATCCTCTACTTTTTAAAAATTATAATATAATTAATAAAGATGTATAAAATATTATATGCATATATATATATATATATATATATTGATTTATTAATTAATGAAAAAAATAAAAATATAATATAATATAAATATAATGAATATGTTAAATGAAAAAATGATTAATGCTTAAAAATCAACAAAAATATTTTTTATTTATTTGTAATATAAAATATATATATATATATATATATATATATATATTTAGAAAATGTATGATTATGAAGCATTCAATATGGTAATATGCAGAAATAAAATAAAATAATATAAATACTTGAAATTTTAAAATATTCCGTAATAAAGAAAAATGAGGATATTCATTTGTTTACATTAAGATAGCACATATTATTATATTATATATGTATAATATGTTTTTTTTTTTTTTTTTTTTCCTTTTTATCTTATTTTATTCTCTTTAATATAACAACTGTTACAACTACTTCGTACATGATGAGAAGATGTTCTTCTTGTCGATAATCATCTTTTTGATGATTGTCACACAAAAATATTTAACTACTTGTATTACAAAAAAGAAATATTTTTTTTTAAAATATGGACAAAATAATAAGCAATGTTATAGGATACATGGTTTTTTAACGGAAAAAAAAAAGGTGCGATGTTCATTATTAGATAAAAAATATGAAGATAAAGACTTATTTCATAAAAACGACAAAAGTAACATATTAAATAAATATAAGGTGGATGATATAAAAAATATATATTTTTATAATTTATTGCATTTTAATCTAGTAGACGTACTTAATACATGTAAAATATTATTGCATATGAAAAGTATTACTCTATATAAATATAATAATAATGTATCCATAAATATTGAGCAATCCATTAAAGAGAATGAAAAAGATAAAATAAAAAAAAAAAAAAGAAAAAAAGTTATATGGCAAAACAATGAAAATTATTTAATTAATAGTTTAGTAATGTTTTTTAAAAAATATTTGAAAAGATATAAAGAGGAAAAGGACTTGTTCTTCAAGTTGGCTAGCTACCAAATGGAAAAAAAAAAAAAAAAAAAAAAAGTCCAAAATATTAGCGATAATTATGTGTTAGCTAGCCAAATTTTGATCGATGAAAATATAGATAATAAATGTGTAGAAAAAAAAAGGAAAACAAATTATTTCAAGAAATATATTATAAGAGGTATTTTGGAAAATAGGAATATTTCTGTAAAGAAAGGACGTTATGTAAATAATATAAAAGATAAATTCTTTTTATTTGAATTTCGTGTGGACAATATACACTTTTCCTTAGAGTGTCTTTATAAAAAAGTAAGAGGTATATATTTTTTGTATAGAAATATTATGTATATAAAAATAAATGAAGATTATAAAATCCCCATTGCTGTTTTAAATATTATATCAAATATTAATGTATACTGTAAGGTGATGAAAAATTATATTCTAGTTAATTCATTTTTTATAAAATATTATTTCAAGTATTATTTAAATAAAGTTTTTAATTTAAACCAGATGTTTATTCAGGAAAAAAAAAAGAAAAGAAAAGAATATATATTCAAAAATATGAAGGATAATTTAATATATATAAGGGAAATAAAAAAAAGAACTATGAATAATCATCCTTGTGATGACAAAAAAAAAGAAATAATATCCCCGCTATGTTATCCAAAAAATATAATAAATGGGATGGAGTTTTATAACATATTAATTAAAAATAATATAAAAATAAAAAGAGTAAAAATATATTTTAATGGAAAGTTATTTGTTTCTTTTCCAATATGTTTAACATACAACATAAATAATTATCAATTTTATTTGAATAATATAAAATATATTAATATTAATAATTTTACAACAAATGAATTATTTATTCTTAAAGATATATATTTAAATAATACGGTATATTTTATGAATAATGTATTTTGTTATTTAAATAATGAGAATATCATTATGAGTAATGAAAAGTTAAATATAGATCTTGATTATATATTGCTATTTTATATTTTATATTTTAACGATAGTCAGAATTTATACATTCCTCGGGTGTGTAATCCCGCTTGGCCTTTTTATTCCATGATAAATGGAAATAAGTTAGCTCTTAAGAAAACAACTAAAACAATGAAAAGTGTTGACAAAAAAGAATCAAAAAATATAAAAAGTATGAATATTTTAAAAAGGGTAATATATAAGGCTGATCAAAATTTTGTAAATTTTGTGTTCTGAGTGGATATAATAAAAAGAATAAAATAATAATATTAATATTAATATTAATAATAATGAAATTCTCCTATTTATTTATTAATTTTTTTTTTTTTTTTTTGTGAATATAATATTGTATATATAAATATATATATTTAATTGAAAAATAATTTTTTTTTTTTTTTATTTTGTAATTTTTTAGTATCTATATTTCAAATCATATTATTTATATTTTTTTTTATGAATATATTATATATTTGTTTAAAACGTGGAGGGGACTGGTAAATATATATATATATATATATATGATTATGTGTTGATTTGGAGATTAATATACATAATTTATTTTAGAACCATTATAACACATTTTTATTTATATAGTTCAATATAAAATCATTCACGTGTTTATAATTTATAATTACATTCGACGTATGTACATTGAATTTATTTTTTAATAATCCGATAATTCTGTTTTTAAAATTTTGTTGATTAATGATAGATATTTTATTTTGATCATATTTTAAATAATGTTTATTTTGTTTAATTAATTCAATTAATGTATGTTCAATATCAGTTGCATTTATATGTTTGAGTTGTTCGTAGAAATTTTCTTTTTTAAATTCCTTGTCTATAAATTGATGAATAAATGATTTTAAGAATGTATTATCTATATTATTTGTATGGGCATAATTAATAAGAAAACATAAATCTTTAGGTTTGATTAATATTTGTTTGGATAGAATATTTTTTTTTTTTAAAATATCTAATAATGTATTAACTAAAAAATTTGATACATATTTTTCTTGTTCATATTTTAAGCATTCATTAAAATAATTATATAAAAATGGATCATTAAAAAAAACATGAAAATAATGTTTTGACCAATTATATTTTTTTTCATCTTGATAAATTTTTATTTTATAATTGACATAAAATTTTAATAATTTCAAAATATTATCATTTATTCGATATTTAGGTATATTTGCTTCTTTAACATAATTATATGATTGTTTTTTCCTCAGTATAAAATGTGTATTATCTATATAGCTTTTCGTATAGATGTTATTATTACTACAAAAGGTATTGTTATTATGTGTATTATTTATATTATGTGTATTATTTATATTATGTATATTATTTAACGTTTCATCATTCTTTATATCATCACTTATTATATTATTATTTGTGATATTTTTCATAATATAATTTATAAAATTTTTCTTTTCTTTTTCTATATAATTCCTTATTTTGGTAAAGCTGTTAATATTTTTAATTTCCATCCGTTCATTCTTAATATTTCCATACTCAAAAGATATGTTAATATCTGAACGTATGTTTTCTTTATTACCTACACATATACCTAACAAGCATACTTTATTTTTTATTTCTTTAAGCAAATTTATGCATTCATCGCTGTTCATATAAGTTTTTTCTACAACAATTTCAACAAGAGGTACACCACATCTGTTATAGTCTAATAATATTTTTTCTGGTTTGATATGAATCTGGTTCATATTATTTGTGGCATAATATTCATTATTAATTTTTTCGGAATGTATATTATAATTTTGTATGTTATTATAATTAGTATTAATATCATGTATGTTACCATTATCATGTTTATCCATAATCTTATCATCATCATCAGAATTAATATGATTATCATTGGAATCTCTACCTTCTTCATTCTTATGACAGAAATGTAAATAACACTTACTGGTATCTTCTTCAAGGTGTACACTTTTTATATCATATTTTTTTTCATTCAAAAATATATATCCATCATATCCAATAGGGTTATCTTTTTGTGTAATCTGGTAACCTTTGGGAAGGTCATAATAATTATAAATTTTTCTATCAAAGGAGATATCATTATTTAAGTTACAATTAAAAATAATAGAAATTAAATATGAGAATAAAACAGCTGTACTATTTAATGTATTTAGAGATCCTACTTCTCCGATACATGTATTACATATATATTTATTGGGTTCGATATTTTCATTATTATGATATTTCTTTATAATAATATTATCTGAGGTATTGTTATTTATTAGATCATTGTTCTTTCTAGTTTGGTTATTAAAAAAGGATTCATGTATATTCCTATGTTCATTTGGTACTTTATCATTTTGTACTTGTTCATTTGGTACCTGATCATTTTGTACTTGTTCATTTTGTACTTGATCATTTTGTACCTGATCATTTTGTACCTGATCATTTTGTACCTGATCATTTTGTACCTGATCATTTTGTACTTGATCATTTTGTACTTGTTCATTTTGCCCTTTCCATATATTTTCTCTTATAAATGCTATTAAATCATTGTGATTTTTTTCATATGTTTTTTCTCCATATAAAGATGATATGTTGAAACAATTACAGAAAGCTTTATATTTTGTACTTAGCTGTATATGTACTTCTAAGCCTATTTTACACTTTACATTTTTTTCCATATATGATATAGTGTTTTCTTCTATTTCTTTATTTCTTATATCATTAAAAAATATAGCATTTTTTCTCAGTGTATATCCACATTTTTTTACTTGACTCTTTCCATGATAATAAAAGTTAAGATAGTTATTTTCCCTTCCCTTTTTAATTAAATATTTATTTGTTGGAATGAGCAAGTTATTATTGTTACTGATATGGTTTATATTGAAACATGTAATAAAAGAATAATAATGTATTATGAACATAAAAAAAGAGTAGAAAATTACATATCTGATCATTATATGATAGAAATGTAAAACGTGGCTAAACATACACAAAAGAAAATATATATATATATGTATATATATGTATGTATATTTTTTTTTTTTTTAATTTGTTTTATTTTATTTATTTTTTTTTTTATTCCCCTTTCGAAAAAAACTTTTCGTAGGGAAGTGTAAGAATATGTGGTTATTTCTTCATATTATGTTCCTTTAAATATATATTAATATATATTATTATATATATATTTAATTTTTTTTTTTTATCCCCATATTTGTATAAGTGTATATATAAAAAAGAAAAAAAAAAAAAAATATATATATATATATATATATATATATTTTTATTTGTATTAGGTTGATATATATATATATACTGGGATATTATTTATTAGCAAGAAAATAAAAAAAATAACAATAATTAAATATTTTATTATGCATATGTAATAATATATTTATACATAGGTACATCTGCTTATTTTTGTTTACACCTTTGACGTTCTACATAAAAAAGAAAATAAATAAATAAATAAAAATAGAATATTATACATATATATATATATATATATATATATATATATATATATAAATATATTATATATATTATAAATATATAAATATTATTTATATTATATATAATTTACATGTTATTTATATATTATTTTTTATGTAGATAAAAAAATTTTCTGTTTTGTGTTTCTTTTTTGTTTGTTTTTTTTTTTTTTTTTTTTTCCTTAGGCTCTTACATATTTTATATATATAATTATGGCCATTCCATAAAATATAAGATTGTATAATAATTTTTGTCATGGATTAAAAATGAATAATAACATAATAAAAATATAACATACACATGTTAATATATATATATATATATATATATTTATATATTTATATGTTTCTTTAAAAATATAAATGTTGACCAGGGGAAGGGCGGTAATTATTCATTCGCATTGTTATTACCCCATATTTTTTAATATAAGATCCAAATGCAATTTGAATATTAAGAAGATGAATAATAATTATTTTTTAAAAAACCTATGTAAGAAAAATGTTATAAATAATATGGATTGCTTAAATTTAATTGAAAACATGAAATATGTAAATGAAAATAATGTAAGTAAAAATATTATTTTACGTTATATAGAAAAATTAAAAGGTGTGAATGATAAGTGGAATGTAAATAAGATATATTTTATTTTTAAGACATTAATAAAATATAATATATATGATATGATATTATTAAAGAAGATAGAAAATAATATTATTAATATAGATATAATAGATGATATAAAGAAGGATTATTATGAAAATATTTATATTATAAGAATATCTTATGTATTATATGCATTTTATTATTTTTTACATGATAATATTAATATACAAGTTGTGGAGAAATTAATTAATGTTCTCAATAAAAAGATTGATTATATTATATATCATAAAGATTTTTTTAATGAATTTATTTTATTTCATATTAGAAAATATGATGAAGAATCTAAAAATGTAACTTATAAGAAGGATACACCATGTAATGTTTTGTTGCAGGATATGGATAAAAAGGTTGATGTGAATAATGTGATAAATAATATATCAAAAATATCAAATATATCAAATGTATCAAATATATCAAATATATCAAATATATCAAATATGTCCAATATATCATATATATCAAATATGTCCAATATATCTAATAAAATGTCGAATAATATAAATGATAGTGTAACTCAACAACCTTTGAACTTTCAATTTGATACAAATCATTGTAGAGATGTGTTTGTTAGAAATATAAATTTCCATGAAATATATTTAACCGTCATTACTTTAAAGAAGTTGGGATATAATAAAAATGAAGAATTTATAAACAAGTTGAAATTTTTATTTTATTTTAATTGTATTAATTTGGATAATAAAATAAATGACAATGATTTGAAATATATCACTTTATTATTTAATCTTTTTTATGAGGAGACAGATTTATATTTGCTTAGCATTATTACATATGTTCTATTAAAAATTGAAAAAAAGAATAATATTTTTCCTGAGACAGATGAAAATAAAAATGTGTGTAGTATACATGATTTGGCATTAATTATGTTAACATATTATAATAAAAGAAAAAAAAAAAGAGAAGATATAAAATATGAAGAGGAAAACAAACAAAATAAAATAAAACCATATGATTATGTTAAGGATGAACCTAGCATAACATATAATAATTTTGAGGAAAAAAATTATCAAGTTAAGAATGATATAATAAATATTATTGATAATATTTCTTATTTAAGTGAATATAAAAAGAAGAATTTAAAATATATGCTTTCATATATTAAAAGTATATATGATAAAAATTATGATATAAAGGATATTGTGTATAATAATGTTTTACATTTGTTATATAAAAAATATGAACGTAATGTAAATATGGATGAAAACGAACAGATAGAAAAGGAAGAAGAAAAAGAAAAAGAAAAAGAAGAAGAAGAAGAAGAAGAAGAAGAAAAAAAAAAAAAAAAAAAAGGGAGAAAAAAAAAAAATATATATTATGAAAATATAATTGAAGATTTACAAAGTTTAAGTGAATTAATAAAAATATACAATACATATTTAAAATATGATATAGATATATTATATTATATATATATTAAAAAATATATAGAATATTGTAATATTGAAACAATAATGAATATATTTCAAGCCTATATTTTTGTATACAATATTAATAATGAGGATAACAAAAATTATAATTATATTATCTCATTGAATGAGATGCAACAATTGAATGAAAATAAAAAAGAAGACAACAACAGTAACAACAACAGTAACAACAACAGTAATAACAACAGTAACAACAACAGTAATAACAACAGTAACAACAACAGTAATAACAACAGTAACAACAACAGTAATAACAACAGTAACAACATCAGTAACAACAACAAGAACAATAATAATAATAATTGTTATTATTATAATAATAACTACTGTAGTGATGTTCGTATTAATATACGTAACAATTTAACAAATTTAAATAATGTTGTTATACAAATAATTAGCTCCAAATCTTTATATAGATTATACCATATGTGTAATATCAACCAGATAAGTCATATTGTATATTATTTATATCAAATAAATAATATTATAGAAAATAATATTTATGAAGAATTATATATTAACAAATTATTTAATCATATAAAGAATATTGTATTAATTAGATTAAAATATTTTTTAAATAATGAGGAAAACAAAATGAACATGAATAAGTACAATGTTGAACATAATGAGGAAGGAACCACATTGACAGACATACATTGTGATAATTTTTTATCAGAAAAATATATAAAAACGTTTAAAAATGATCACATATATAATAATAACATAACATATAATAATAACACATCATATAATAATATAATATACAATAAGGATGATAAATATTATAACAATGATAAAAAGAATTGTATATTATCTTATGAACAAATGACTATTAAAAGAAATGAGAACCTTGAAAAAAAGAACATGGAAGAAAAAAAAGGATTTAATGAATATAAAAATATGTATACATTTAAATACACAAATGACATCATAAATTCTATTATATTATTATTTAATATATTTAGTAAAAGAAGTGATACTAAAAATATGTCCAGTATGATTTTAAAAATATTGAAAAAATCACAATTTGATGAGAGAGATTATCCATGTAGTACATACATAAACATATTGAACTCATTTGCAAAATTAAGATATAGAAATATAAGTATGATACATATGTTATTATTAAAAATAAAGGAAAAGATAGATACTTTACATTTTTATGAGTATACAAATCTTATAATATCCTTGTCAAAATTAAATATAATTGATACTTATTTTAACAAATATGATAACAATATATTTAATATGAATTATAAAATTAAAGATAATAATAAGGATGATATAAATTATATATTTTTAAATGAACATAATGATAATGAAATAGATGGATTAAGTTATATAGAAGTTACTAATAATTTATATGATATTCTTAAAAAAATCGATGAAAAAATGTATTATGTTTCTTATTTCCCATGTTATAAAATGATTCATGTTATATCTAATGTATTATATAGTTATATCGTGTTAGGGTTTGATAAAATTCATTTTAAGAGTATAAATAGAATGATTGAATGTGTTCATAATTATATATTTCTATATTTTAATAAGACGGCTTTACCTAAATATGATACATCTAATGAAATGTGTTTTATGAATAACGAAGAATCTACACACACAAAAGTACATATGAATTATGACCAAAATGACTTATATGAAATAAATAATAATACAAAAAAATTTTTTAACAAAAACCACTTCTGGTATTTCAGTGGTAAAAATGATATCATTATAACAAAGAGGGAAGCGGACGAGGAAGAAAATAAAGATATTGAACAGAAGGACGAAAAAAAGTTTGAAGAAAGAAGAAAAAAAAAAAAAAAATTATATTTACCTGTACAATCATTATACCAAATGTATTTATTTTATATATATTTTAATATTTATGTAAAATATTTATTTACGTCTTACCTTAAATATTGTAATGAGGAGAAGTGTGTATGTAAAGAAGATAAAGAGATGATAGACATAAATAATAGATATAATACAATAAATAATGTCGATAATAATGTATCATATAATTATTCTTTGTTTAATACATTGTATAGTCCATATATGTTTGCAAAAAAAAGAAAGAGAAAGAATGAGAAGGTATTTGATGGTTCATTATATAAAATTTTGAGTGAGAGTAGTATATATTTATTAAATAATTTATTTGTTTTTGTTAAATATATAAATAATTTCTTCCATAAATCTAGTTATGAAAAATATAATTTTTTCTTACCATTTTTAAATGATTATATAAAAAATGAAAAAAACAACGAGGATTTAATTGAAAAAGTTAAAGCATGTGATATTCATTATAGTCAATACAATAAGAAAACGTCTTCGTCAAGTTTTCATAGGGATGTTTTTATGACATTACGTGCTTTAGATTTTAAAAATATGGAGTGTGAGGTACTATATATGTATAATATGTTAACATTTTTTATTTTATTTATTTATTTATATATTTATTAATCACTTTTTTCTTTTAAAGGTACCCTTTCTTGATGGTATATACACTATAGACATTGTTATAGGCAATAAGGTAACAAGAGAATATATATAAATATATATATATATATATATATATATATATATATATATGTATATATTTATATTTATATATTTATGCATTTACATATATTTTACCCTTTAGATATGTATCGAAATTAATGGGCACAATCACTATTATTACGATAAGGACATGAAGAGGTGTTATAACAAAATTGAAGCACAAAATTTAATAAAATATTATTTGTTGAGTAAAAAATATAAACTTATAATAATAAATTATTTTGAATGGGTTAATATTTCTACTATTGATGAGAAAAAAGAATTCTTGATGAAAAAAATAAAATCGACAAATATGTTCTAGTTATATATATATATATATATATATATTGAAAGAGAAGGAAAAAAAAAAAAAAAAAACAAAAATGATTATTTTTATGTGACATATAAATTGATATATAAATGTGTAAAAGATTTTTAATTAAAATGGGATACTATATGAATATTTTTATGTATATAAAAAATAAATAATAAGAGAGACTATAAATATATATTATACATATATACATATTTTGACATTCAATATATTATATATATATATATATATATATATATATTATTGTTATAATTTATTAACATCCTATATATTTTTTTTTTTGTGTGTTAAGGTTGTTCATAAATATTTGAATATTTTCTATATCATTTTGTATAGAATAATTATCTGATAAAATATTATAATTGTTATATAAATTTAATCTATAAACATTTGTTGGTACGTTAATAAAATTTAATTTTTTGTATAATTTTAATGCTATTTCATTTTCTACTGTTAGATCACATCTATTACAATGATATATATATTTTAATAAATATATAGATATATACATAATTAATAATCCTAATGATTTATTACGATATTCTTTATGTATTACAAGTCTTTCTATTCTTGAATCAAATAATCTAGCCATATGAAATAATAAATATATTTCTACATATCCAACAATTTGTTTTGGTTTGTTTGGTAAACAATAATTAGTTATTTGAGAATTTATATCTTCTGCATTAAAGAAAGAATATATTTTTTCATTATTTAAATTATTAGAATTTTTTTTTAAGTATTTTTCATTTTTAACTTTTCCTTTTAATATTATTTGTTCAATATTTAATATAGATGATTTTATAAATTTTATACTTTCAAAATTAGATGAATCCATATTATTATATGTTCCAGGTTCATATATATATAATATATATGGAAAATAATATGATTTTCCAATCATATCAAAAAATATGTATGAATCATAAAACAAGTTACATCTTGTTACATCTCTTAATAAGTTATTACATACCATTAAATATTCATAATACGTAGAAACTATTTTAAATTTAAATTTATAATTATTAAAAAGGAAAACATATTTATATAACACTCTTTTTTTATTTAATATATCTACAAATGATTTTATGAACAAATCTTCATTATTTATAAGTGGAATATTCTTTTTTTTCTCTTCTTCCATTTTATAATATATTATGTGCTTTTTACCTAAAAAAAAAACAAAAAGAAAAAAACGAAAAAAAAAAAAAGAAAAAAAAAAAAAGAAAAAAAAAAGAAAAAAAAAAAAAGAAAAAAATAAGAAAAAAAAAAGAAAAAAAAAGAAATGAAAAGAAAACCAACAGCCTTATTAGTGCCAACAATAAAAAATGGAAATGAAACATATATATATATATATATTATGATATAGTATTGATTATATAAAAATTTAAAACTTACAGATGAGGAATAATGGATATAAAAAAAATAAATAAATAAAAACAAAATTATACAAAATAATAAAATATAAAGGGTTTGTTTTAATGTGTTTTTAATAAATATATAATACTATTATTATGATGATAATATATCAAAATATTTTAAGATATCCATATTTGTATAATAATAAAAAATTTTATTTACATATTCATAAAACATAGGAGACCTTTTTTTAATATAGCATAATTTGAAAATATATAATTTTTGTGCATATATATATATATATATATATATATATATATATTAATATATATTTATATATATTTATATATATATATTTATATATAAACGTTTCAATATTTATTATTGTTCGATCTAGGTTATATAAAGTTTCTAATAAGAACATTAAGCATTATAAAAAATATAAATTGAACAAAAATATTATTGGGAAAAAATAAATTAAATTAATTTATATATAAATAAATAAATATATATCTATATATATATATATAATTATACGTATAACCATTTGATTAAAAATAAGAGATATGTGAAAGTTATTATATGGTAAAAGGCTATATGCGGATTGTATGATATATATCGTAAGGGAGTATCCTTAAACTATTATTCCCATAAAGGAAAAATTATAAAATATAAATAATTACATATATATATGTATATATTTTTCTTATTGGTGTATGTGAGAATTCTTTATGAAGAGATCCTTATATACCTTATTATAATTATCCGAAAATGATACTGGATATGGTACAGGGGAGACCATTTTAAAGTGTTCATTTTTAAAATTGTTAATTTCATTTTGCGTATATTTTTTCAATTCATATATATTTTTAAATGTTATTAATGATTTTCCATATTTCCATATAAGGCATAATTTTTGTTCAATTTTTTTTGGAAGAATAAGAGTTTCTTTCCATTCATCAAGGATATTTATAGATACAATTTGTTCATTTACAATTAGTGGTTGTTCATTATATAACTGTATATAATCCAATGTTGCAAACTGTTCATCTGTATATATTCTATATACATTTTTTTTGTATGGTAAATTTGATTTTTTATTTTCATTAGTCAATTTAAAACATGGGGAATTATTTATTTGTACGAGTTTATATACCAATCCTAATGATGGTTGTGATTGGCATGTGATTAAATTTGTACCTATAGCAAAAATATCTATATGATTTTGTTGTTCATTAAGATAATTAATAATTTTTTCATTAATATCATTACTAACACATATTTTTAATTCATTAAAAGGTACATTCAGTTTTTGTGATATGTCTTTAAATATATTTTTACATTCATTTGTTAAATAACGTAAATCACCAGAATCGATTCTTATACCTATAGGTTTGTAATTAATTTCAAGTAATGATAAGGCAACAATTAAAAAGTTATATATTCCTGATTTTAATGTATCATATGTATCAATTAAACAAATAAAATTCTTAGGATTAATTTGTGCAAAAGCTGAAAAAGCAATAAGTTCACTTTCATTAGTATATTTACAATCATATAATTTATGAACAATATTTTTATTTTTATTTATAATAGAAATAAAATCATGATTATCTAAATAGTTTGATATTAATTTTTCTGTATCATGAAATGATGATATAAATGAATGTGACATGGTACCAAGTATAGGTATATCATATAAATATGATGCATATACATTTGATGTAAAATCACAACCACAGAAAGAATACTTAGATCCACTCAAAGCTCCATCAGGACCTTGTGCTCTTCTACAACCAAATTCTGCTAATGTTTTATTATTTATAGAAATTTTATACATAATACTCTTTGTTGATATTAATGTTGGATAATTCATTAAATTCAATATTACACTTTCTAATATTTGACAAATTAATAATGGGCCTTCTATTACCATTAAGGGTTCATTAGGAAAAACAACAGATCCTTCTTGCATACTATAGATACATATATCATTTCCACTTATTTTTTCTAAATATTTGACAAAAGAATCAATATCATTATAAGATGACATTTTTTTTCTTATAAAATCTAATTGTGCCTTAGTAAATCGAAAACAATTAATATATTTTATTACTTCATACACACCAGCTAATATAGCAAATTGTCCGTTGAATGGACACTTCCTAAAATATACTTCAAATACAGATTTATCTTCATGTTTATTTTGTTTAAAAAATGTATATGCCATAACTAAATGATAATAATCCATAAATAAAGCATTGATGGTATTATTATGTGGTATGTCTATATCTTTATTTATTCTATTTTCAATAATATACTTTTGACATCTCATTAACGATATAATTTTATGATTATCATCTATCCAAGAACATTTATTATGTATATTGCTATTACATAATTTTCCCTTCTCTTCCACTACATTATTATGTTCAACATTCTGCCCATTCATTTGATAATTATGACAAGTCTTTTTATAATTACACCTTTCATTTTTTTGTTCATTTCTTTTGGTATTTAATAATTCTTGAAGCTCATTTTCTGTGATAGCTACATCATCTATATAAATAATTTTTTTATTTTTATCAACTTTAATATTTTCAATTATATTACTTTTACCTTGTCCATTTTGTTCTTTTCCTAACGTACTACTTACACTTTCTTCATTACGTGATCCTTTGGAGTTTTCACTGGTTTCTTTCATTTCGTTTGGTTGTTTTTGACACATTTTTTTTTGAAAAGGTATAAAAATATGTACATGTATATATATATATATATATATGCGGCGAGATTCTTTATATTGGTTTACTCAAGGAAAGAAATAAAATACAAAATATATTATATATATATATATATGTATAATTTTTTATTTC
Source organism: Plasmodium blacklocki (nom. inval.) (assembly GCA_900097035.1). Taxonomy (NCBI): domain Eukaryota; phylum Apicomplexa; class Aconoidasida; order Haemosporida; family Plasmodiidae; genus Plasmodium; species Plasmodium blacklocki (nom. inval.). The sequence goes on from LT969555.1 coordinate 1,181,101, forward strand.
CTAAAATGTTTAGGAGTATATTTGCACGTCTTTAGATATATACATACATTTACAACCATAAAGTATGAAAAAGGTAAACCTTTAGAGAATAAATGATGATATAAAAAAGAAACGACGAAGAAAAGATAGGAAAAAAAAAAAAAAAAAAAGGAGGATTATTTATAAAAAATTCTTATAACTGTATTTATTACGTAAAAGAAAAATATATATATATATATATATATATATATTTACATATATATGTATAATTTTAAATTTTAAAACAAGCTGAGCATATTTAAAATATATAAAAGAATAAAAAGAGAAAATTAAAAAATTTAAATGAAGTATTTATAATATTTTTTTCATACATATAAAAATATAATAAAAAATACCCAAATTTAATAAACATATATAAAATATATATTTATAATTACATTTTTATAAAATTTCTAATTTTTTTATAAAAAACTGATCAATTTGAACAAGGAAAAAATTTATATAAAATTTATAAAAGATGTATATATATATATATATAATAGAATAGAATAGAATAGAATAAAACCAAAAAATAAAAGATATGTTATACTAAATATATCTAAAAATCAAATGAAGTTCAAATTAAAATGTTTATTTTTTATATATCCTTTATTAAAAAATAAAAGATTAATTAATATTATATACATATATAATATAATATAATATAATATAATATAATATAATATAATATAATATAATATAATATAATATAATATAATATAATATAATATAATATAATATAATATAATATAATATAATATAATATAATATAATATAATATAATATAATATAATATAATATAATATAATATTAATTATATATTTTGGTTATATCATGAAAAAAATATTGTAGAATGCATATAAAAATTTATATAAACATGATTATTTATTTATACATTATAAAATATATAATATACTATTAAAAAAAATGATCTTGAAAAAAGTATATTTTTTCTTTTATTTTATCTTATAAAAATGAATAAAAATAATTATATAAAAAAGAGAAAAGGCGTATTATGCAAATCTTATTGAGATTTCTTGAATTTTTATAATAAATTATTATATAAATATAATTATTTATAAACTTTTTTTATTATAATTTTTTCCATATTGACCTATAAAATAAAATTTTTGTTTCTTTTCAAATAATAATATATTATATATATTATATATATATTCCATAAACAATTTTATATTTTATATTTTTTATTGTTTTGTATTTTTTTTTTTAAATTATTGAAACCTGTTTTTTTTGGTTCAACCTCGTTATATATATTATATATTTATATATATTATATAAAATAAATGTTTTATATTCATAGATATAATATTTTAGAAAAATATATTTATTTTTAATTTTTTTTTTAAATTTCTTTTATTTTTAAAGGTGTATAAATATTATGTATTAATATGAATAAATATTAAACTTGAAAAAAGAAAAATAAAATAAAGATATATATAAATATCTCATTATAATTATAGGATGAAAAAAAAAAAAGAAAAAAAAAAAAAATCAATATAAATGATTAGAAGTGTTCAAAAAAAATAAAATAATATTATATACATAAAAAAGAAAACATAATAATTTCACATAATAGTATAAAAATATATACATATATAAAATTTATTTTTTTATGAAAAAGCAACATGCTTTATTATTTTTTTTTTTTTCATAATAATAACTTGACCATAAGTTAAAATCAAATATATATATATATATATATATATATATATATATGTAATTATTATTATTTTATTTTTTTTACTATAATATGAAAAGAATTACGATATAAAAATATTGTGATATTATGACAAAAGGGGGACATATAAATAATACGAGAATAGGATATATACATACATATATGTATGACAAAAAAAAAAAAAAATAAAATATATATATATATATATATATATATATATATATATATATATACATAAAAATAAACATTTTCGATATTATAATATATAATTATATTCTTTATTATAACAAATCTGCAAGTACCTTTTTCTGTTCATCTGTTAATTGTTTAGGAAATTGAATTAAAAATTTGATATATAGGTCTCCAAATTTATTAGAGTTTTTAATAGGCATACCTTTATTTTGTACCTTAAGAACTTCATTATGAAAAGTTACATTTTGTTTATTAATATTAATAGGTTTCCCACTAATATGTTCTAAATCTTTTGAGAAACCTATAAGTGCATCTTTCAAAGGAATTTCATATATTTGATGAAGATCGTTATTTACCCTTTCATATATTTTATGTTTTTTAGTTTGTACAATAAATATGATATCTCCATTTTCATATCCTATTTCTTGTTTTCCTTTTTTTTCAAAAACTATTTTATCATTGTTTTTCATTCCTTTTTCAATTTCTAAAGTAAGTTCAATAGTTTTTTCTTCTTTCATACCATTTGGACAATAAGCACATTTTTTATTCCAGGCTTTTCCTCTATCTATACAATCATCATCTTTAATTTTATTTTGCATAATAAAACCAGGTGCTACTTGTTGTGTAATAGTTTTATAACCTTTTCCACTACATTCTTTCTTCCTCTCAATACAGTCATCACTTCTTAAACATTTTACATCTCTTGTATACATAACAGAAAAAAATTCTCCATTATATAATTGTTCTAAACTCATGTCTATATTTAATATTAAACTATCTGCTTTTTTTATTTCTTCTTCTCTTTTAAAACCTGAACCAAAAAATCGTTCATATATATTGAAATGATCACTTGGATCGTCATCCATTTTATTATTTTCCATATTTTTTGCAGCTTCTAATCCATAACGATCATATATTTTTCTTTTTTCCTCATCACCTAATATTTCATATGCTTCTGCAATTTCACTGAATTTATTATTGGAATTTTTATCTTTAGCTTTATCAGGGTGATATTTTTTTGATAACTTTCTATAAGATTTTTTTATATCATCACTACTTGCATTTTTATCAACACCTAATACATCATATAATTTCATGCGATCATAATCGTCATCTGTTTCTTCCTGTGTATACCATGCTTCAATAAATATTTCCCATTTAGATAGTTTTTTGAAAATCGTTAAAACAAAAAATATAGCCAAAAATAATAAACAAATTCTTCTCTTGATCATGTTTGCTTATGTGTTAAATATATATATATATATATATATATATATATATATATATATCTTTGTATAAGAGATGTAAAAAAATTTATATTATTTTTCTATACATATAGGCTCTATACACATCAATGCATATATATATATATATATATATATATACATATATATTAACGTATTATATATGCATTTAATCGTATGTGTATATTAAAATATATGTGTATATTAAAATATATGTGTATATTAAAATATATGTGTATATTAAAATATATGTGTATATTTAAATTTATGTGTGTATTTATTTATCCATATGGATATACTTGTTATATATACACATATATATGTAAATCTCTTATGATACTCTTCTACTTATCAAGAATATAGTAAATACCTATTTTTATTCTTTTTTTTATGAACCGTTAAGGTAGATTTTTGGCTAGTTAGCTATTTTTTTTTTAATGGTTTATTATTTTTTTTTTTTTTTTTGGTATAAATATACAAAGAATATTTATAAGAATATAGTAAAGAATAGTTTTAAAATGATAAAATGAATATATAAAAGTTATAAAAAATAGGAAAAAATTAAATTGATATGTAAATATAAAAAAGAGATAAAAATATAAAACAAATACAAAACTAATAAATAATAAAAAATTAGGAAATTATAAAACAGAACAAAACAAAATAAAACAAATAGTTCTTATTTATATTTATTTGTATTATTTTTTATTTTTCTTCATATATATTCATTATATATGTATGAAATTTTTTATTTTTTCTTTTATTATAAATTTTTAATTACTTTACATTTTTGTATATACTTATTTATCAGTAATAATCTTGTTCATATGTTTGTTATTAATTTTTCTTTTCTTTTTTCATGTTAATCTTAAATTTTCTACTAAGATTTTCCATATACATTTATAATATATTATATTATATATTATATATTATATATATATATATATATATATATATATATATATATATATATATATGTATATGTATTAATAATAAATTAATTAAATATATTTTTTCTTTACATTTATTTTCATAAAATTATTTTTAAAAAAATTAAAAAAATATATATTTTATAAACATAAAAATTTTTATACAAAAAAAATTAAATTAAATTAAATAGAAATTATAAATATAAATTAAAGTTAATATATTTGTATTATTTTATATATATTTATATGTGATATATATTTATATTATATATTTCCTAGCATATGTAAAATAAAAGAGGAAGATAAAAAAAAAAAGAAAAAAAAAAAGGGAAAGCCTATCGGAAATAAGGTATACATATAATATATACCATATATATATGTACATATATATTAAATATTAATATATTATATATATATATATATATATATATATATATATTTATTTATTTATATTTAATATTTTATGTATTTTTTACTATTTAAATCTTTAAAGAAAAAAATTAAGGCATAATAAAAACGAATAAAACAAATAACTCATATATATTAAAAAAAAAATTATTACTGGATTTCCTTTAAATTATAAAAAAAATTTATTAATGAAGAAAAACAATTTTAAGAACAAACATAAATACGTATTATAAAAATGTTCCACAAAAAGTTATATTATGTAATTATATAAAACTTTAGAAGTATATATTTTTCTAAATTATATTATGAAGGTGTATTGTAATATTTAAATCATATATTATAAAAATAGGATGATAATATAAATAATAATAACAAAATAGAATGAACCAATTTTACTGGAGTTTATTTTATGAAAATTTTTAGTATATTAACTTTATTTGTTACTATTCCTCATGATAGGGTTCATAATAGATCGGATGTAATATATTGTATTATATTCTTTATAACCCTTGAAAAGCTATATATATATATATATATATATATAATTATCTCATATTATATGTTTATATTTTTCTAATTTTTATATCTGTTCCATTTGTTTTTAGTTTTATAATATTAAAAACTGAAAATACATATTATAAATTTATATGATGTACTATATATTTTATTATCATATTGTATAATTGAAGTCTACTTATAATTTAAAAAGATTTTTTTTGAAAATAATATATTAGATAAAGATAATTTAATAAATTTAAGCTGATTTCTTTTTCATTTCTTTTTTTTTTTTTTTTTTTTTAAATAGTAATAATATAAAATTAATATATTTTTATTACTTATATTGATGTGTTTATATGAATATTATTTTCCTATAATAAATATGAACTTACAAATATTACTGTTATATTTATTTAAATTTTAAAAATTTGTATTTGGATAATGTTTATTTTTATGGACTTTTTTTCTTTTTGTTTGAATTTTTTTTTTTTTTTTGTGTATATGAAATATTTATTTTAGTGAATGTTATAATACGATTTGGATTGTTTTTCTTTTTATTTATTTTCCAGTATCTTATTTAATAATAAAAAAAAAAAAAAAAAATTAAAAGAAAAAGAAAAAAAGTCCACATAAAAATTATAAATAGCATTAAAAGAATGTAACATGAATAAATATAAATATATAAATATATATTAAAATATGTTTATATATATATATATATATATATATATATATATATATTTATAGGTTTTCCCTCTTATTAATTAAAAAAATGTTCTCATTATACAAATAGACAAAGAAAATTATGAACAAATGATTTGAACATAGGACACTTAAGTTTTATATATTAAATAATTAAGTGAACATATAATTTATATTATAATATCTTATGCTTATATATATTGAAGCTTATTTTCTTTTTTTTTTATCTATTTTTTTCAATAATATAAATTTATATATAATTACATGCATACCACATTTGTACATATATATTATTTTTGTATAGTTTTCTTTTTTTTTTTTTTTTTTTAATGTTTTTAAACTCAAAATTCATAAAGGTTACTAAAATTAAAAATTCAGATGTTACAGAAAAATTCTAAGAACATGCAAAAAAACAAAAAAAAAAAAATAAAAAGATAAATTTTCATTGTTATTTTTTTAATTAATAATTTATAGATATATTATATTAATGTTTGTAACAACGTCCATATAAAATCGATGTTTTATAGGAAAATGAATATATATAAAAAAAGGAAAATATATATATATATATATATAATATTAATTTTCTTACATTTTATTATAATTTTTTTTTTTTTTTTTTTTTTATAATTAAATTTTTATTTTGTTTCATTTTATTTTATTGATTTTTTTTTTATAATTAAATTCTTATTTTATTTTTTTTTTTTTTTTTTTTGATTATTTGTTTTATAAAAAAATTAAAAATGAAAACAGGAAATTAATAAAAACTAAGGAATTATTTAAAAAAAAAGTAAAAAAAAAAAAAGGGAACAAAATGTGTAAACATAAAAGTTGTTAAATAAGGTGAAAATTTTATTTAAGAAATTTTTTTTTTTTTTTTTTTTTTTTTTTTTTTTTTTTGTTGTTGTTGTTGTTGTTGTTGTTCATTTTACGCATTTAAATTTACACCAAAATGTGTCATATGGTAAATTATGGTTTCTAAATAAGTACGTCCTATTCTTACGTATTAGAGCATGTATGTATAATACTTAATAATTTTTATATTATAAAAACAATTCTTTTATGTGAAATAAGTATATATATATATATATATATTTTTATGTATTATTAAAATATTTGTGGTGTATTAATTAAATTTAATTTTGAAAACTTTTATATATATATATATATATATATTATTGTGATTTAATATCCAATTATTTTAATATATATATATATATATATTATTGTGATTTAATTTCCATTTAATTTAATATATATATATATATATATATTATTGTGATTTAATTTCAATTTATATTAATATATATATATATATATATATATATACAATACATTTATATATATTTAAAAATATATATAATTTGTTCATGTTTGTTTTTTTTCTCTTTTTTTTTTGTCTTGGTTACACCATATAGAAATAATAATATTTCTTTTATGAATCTTTTTAATTAATTAAGTTATAATATTTTATAATAATTAAATTATTTTTTATTGTTTTCTTTTTTGTTTTTCTTTGAATTTACTTAATGATTTCCAATTAATGTTTATATATAAATATTTTCTTTTTAAATTATATATTTTGTTATTTATTCTTTGTCATATTTTTATAATAAAACACCGCATATATTTAGGATCCCTTCTTCATTTATTTATTTATAATAATTAATCTTTATGATTATATACAATGTCCATATTGCTTTTTTTCGTAGTTTTTCAATATTTGTTAATTTCTTTCTCTGGTACTTCTTACAACAGTTTTGTAGCAGATGGAGCTTCAATTTTTTTAAGAAGTCCATACAAAATAACTTTGGGAAAATCAGAGAAAAGAGGAAAAGTTTTTAGCGAGTTTTCGGAGGAAGAAGATTTAATAGTTCGTCGAGACACAGAAAAGAAAAAAATTGGGTGTGGAAAAGGGGATGATAAATATAAAAAGGTAAAGGGGAAGAAGAATGTTGTTACAGAAGGAAAACAAATAGTTGAGCAAGAAAATAAATCTGTTGAGCAAGAAAATAAATCTGTTGAGCAAGAAAATAAATCTGTTGAGCAAGAAAATAAATCTGTTGAGCAAGAAAATAAATCTGTTGAGGAGAAAAATAATTCTGTTGAGGAGAAAAATAATTCTGTTGAGGAGAAAAATAATTCTGTTGAGGAGAAAAATAATTCTGTTGAGGAGAAAAATAATTCTGTTGAGGAGAAAAATAATTCTGTTGAGGAGAAAAATAATTCTGTTGAGGAGAAAAATAATTCTGTTGAGGAGAAAAATAATTCTGTTGAGGAGAAAAATAATTCTGTTGAGGAGAAAAATAATTCTGTTGAGGAGAAAAATAATTCTGTTGAGGAGAAAAATAATTCTGTTGAGGAGAAAAATAATTCTGTTGAGGAGAAAAATAATTCTGTTGAGGAGAAAATTAATCATGTTGAGGAGAAAAATAATTCTGTTGAGGAAGAGGACAAAATTGGTATTGTAAAAAAGGAGGAACAGGGAAAAATTATTGCAGAGGAAGAAAAAGAAATAGGCGTAATTGAAAGAGAAAATATTTCTGGTATAGAATCAAATAATAAAGATATTGAAGAAGATAATTATACTTCAAATGCACATGAGAATTCATCCATTGATGATATTAATGAAGATGATATTTTGGTAAGGGGAAAAAAGGATTTAAATAACGATAGTTTATTTTTGAATGATATAATAAGAGGAGAAAACGAAGAAGATGATAATGAGTCAAAAGTAGATAAAAGTTTGGAAAATGTAAAATTAGGTGAATTACCTAAATTACAATATATTTTTGGAACAAATATTACAGATAATGATATTGATAATGATATTGATAATGATATTGATAATGATGTTGATAAATATGTTGATAATTATGTTGATAATTACGTTGATAATTATATTGATAATTATGTTGCTAATTATGTTGATAATGAAGTTGATAATGAAGTTGATAATGAAGTTGATAATGAAGTTGACAATGAAAATGAAATGGATGATATAGATGAAGAGGAATATGATTGGAGAGAGCATGTATATAATTATAAGCCTACAACGTATTTATTACCTGGTTTAGGAGGGAGTACATTAATAGCAGAATATAAGAATGCATCAATTTATAGTTGTAGTAGATATATATTGAATTCCAAACCTTTTAGAGTTTGGATAAGTATAAGTAGATTACTTTCTATACAATCGAATATATATTGTACATTTGATACTATACGTTTAAAATATGATGAGAAAAAGAATATATATTATAATCAACCAGGAGTATTTATAGATGTAGAGAAGTTTGGTAATCTTAAGGGTATAGAATATTTAGATTATTTTAATAATACAGGTATAGGTATAACAAAATATTTTAATGTGGTTGGACAATATTTTACTTCACATGGATATGTTGAAGGAGAAAGTATTATAGGAGCTCCATATGATTGGAGATATCCATTAAGTCAACAAAATTATAAAATTCTTAAAGAACATATAGAATATATATATGAGAAGAGAAACGGTACAAAGGTTAATTTGATTGGGCATAGTTTGGGAGGTTTATATTTAAATTTTTTCTTAAGTCGTATTGCAAGTAAAAAATGGAAGCAAAAATATTTGAGTAAGGTAGTATATATAAGTACACCTTTTAAAGGATCTGTTAAAGGAATAAGAGCATTAATTCAAAGTAGGAAAGATTTTATATCATTTAGAATTACAAGATTGATAAAATTATCTATACCAGAAAGTATGATGAAAGCATTAGGGAATTCATTAGGTTCTTTATTTGACATTTTACCTTATAGAGAATATTATAATAGAGATCAAGTAGTGATATTAATAAATATGAGTGACACACCAATTGATGAAGATCATGTTCAATATCTAGTTACATTATGTGGTATATATAAGCCTGAATGTTATCGTAATAGAACAGATGTAAATTTAAAAGTTTATACATTAGAAAATTGGCAAGAATTATTAGATGATAAATTAAAAGTCAAATATGAAAATTATAAATTATATAGAGAAAGATATTATAATAAAGACCATGGAATACCCATTTATTGTTTATATAGTACAATGAATAAAAAAGAAACCGAATATTTATTATACTTTGAAACACAGAATACACGTGACGAACCTACTATATATTATGGTTCAGGAGATGGTACTGTAGGTACAGAAAGTTTACAAGCATGTAGTAATTTTTACAATACAGTATTAACTCATCACTTTCCTGATACTAGTCACGTTGGAATCCTGTATACTAATGAAACAGCTAAATATATATACGACATCGTACAAAGTCCAAATTAAAAAATATTCTCATAAATAAATAAATAAATATATATATATATATATATAAATTAGCATTTATGTAAAAAATAAGGATTCATATTTTTCTTATTTTTTTTTTTAAATACATATATATTATATATATATATATATATTACATATATATTTAATATCCCCCAATTTATTCTTTTCCATTTGATGCGTAGATTTTTAATAGTATTCTTATTTTTTTGTAAAACATTTAATTTATTTTAGTATAACTCTTTTCTTTTTTCTTTCTTTTTTAATAACTTTATGATTATCAACCTTTTCCACCAGGTCACACAAATGTATATTTTTTAGAAACATATTTGTTAATTTTGACCATTTTATACTTTCGCAGGTAAAATGAATATATAAAATTATATATATATATATATATAATGCATCTAATACATAGAATATGTACTACTATATATATATATATATATATATATATATATATATATTTATTTATTTATTTATTTATTTATTTGTATTATATTATATCATATTGTGTTCTTTTTTAAGGGTATCCCCTTATACCTTGTAAATATATATATATATATATATATATATATAATATATGTATATAAATTTCAGAAAATAATGTTTTATAAAGGATGGAAAAAAAAAAAAAAAAAAAAAAGAAAGAGATAAATATATTTAATTATATTCTATAATCATTTTATTCAATATTTTAATATATACACTTATATATTAAAAAAAATGAAATAAAATGTTCCATAAGAAAACTCTCTTATTTTCAATTATGAGGTATTTTGCATATAAGTGGAAAAAAAAAAAAAATATGAAAATTACGTACATTAATTTATAATATAGGTTTATAAAAATATATTACGAAAATAAGAATATAACAATAAATATTAAATTTACATATTCTATTATATTCATTTATTTGTAGGCTTATATATTTTTCCGGTATATGCTTTTTATTATTTATATATTTTGAATTCATATGCTACTAGTAAATTTGTATATACATATATATATAGAGATATATGTATATTTTGTTTATATAATTTAAATCTTTATATTATTATATATATATATATATTAATATTATATATTATCATGTATATATTATATTTAAATTTTTATGGATAAATAATGTTAGTGTGTATATATTATAAATAATAATAAAAAAAAAAAAAAAAAATCTGAAATCTATAAATACATAATTATATATGTATATATATATATATATATATATATATTTACATACTACATAATAATATTGTTCTTTTTTTTTTTTTCAAGAGTACGAATATATAATGAGGTACAAATGTGATAAAATTTATGAGGTGTATATATTTTATATATTATTTATTTATTTATATATTATTATTTGTTTTATTTATTTCAAAAATATAATTCTCCATATATATATTTAAAAATAATATAATATTTATAAAATTTCGAAAATATAAAATAATCATATAAATGCAGAAAATAAATATATACTCTTTTTATATATTAACCTTATATATATTATATTATACTAATATTTGTTATTTATTATTATTATTATTAATATTTTTTAAAAGATTATATGAAAATAAATACTTATAGTAAAAAATATTATATTTCATCAAATATCATATTTTTAATCTGAATATAAAATGAAAGAAAAAAAAAAAAAAAAAAAAAAAATACATATTAATAAAAATAGAAATCTTATTTATATATTAACCCAAAAAAGGAATAAAATAAATTTATATGATATATAATTGTAACATTTTTTTCTTCTGTTTATATTTAATTATATATATATATATATATATATATCTTCTATTTTTTATATTTTGCTTTTACATAAAAGTGAGAAGATTCCTTTTTTATTTGTGTAATTGGTTTTTATATTACTTAGGACAATTTTTATATATTGATATATATAACTATTACAATAATTATTGAATAAAACAAATAAAAAAAAATTGTATTTTCTTATATATATATTTATATAATTATATAGATCTATTTGTATTTATATATATATATATATATCTATTATTTTTTATATGTGGTATTTTAAAAGAATTTGTTATGTATATTTTTTATTTATTTAGAGGAAAATTATATGATTTCTCATTTTATGAGGTAGACAAAAATTGAGGAAACATAAATATAAAAAATATAAAATATTCAAAATATTCAAGAAATTAAAAGAAATACAAAAATGTGAAAGATAAAAAAAAGAAAAAAGAAAAAAAAAAAAAAAAAAACAGATTATATATATTTTATTCATATATATTTAAAATAAGAATTAAGAATTAGAAATATAAGATAAAAATATATATATGACATAAATGATGAATCATTTGTTTTTTATATTAAGGTGTATATTATATATATATATATATGTATTTATATATTTATATTTATATATTTATTTATAATTTTTTTTCCTAATGTATAAAAATTTCACACTCAAATTTATATATATATAATAAATACTATCTTTATAGTTGCTTTTATTTATACATAAATATATTTATAGATACTCTTATATATATATATATATTTATTTATTTATTTATTTATTTATTTATTTGTACTTTTATTCATATAAATATTTATCTCTACATACATTTTTATTGATTCCTTCATTTATAGACATATTTACATTTTAATTATATTGTATATATTTTGGACTTATTAATTTTTTTTTTTATCACTTTAAAAATATGAATACAACGAGTAGGAATAATTTATTAGATGAAAATAAGAACATGAATAATTCATATAACACAAAAACATTATGGGTAGGTGATTTAGAGAAGATTAAGGATGAGGTAGTTGACGAGAATTATATTTTATATTGTATGTTTTACGAATTCACTGATGATATAATAAGAATAAAATTATGCAAAGAAAAGAACAATCAAAAAAATTCTTATGCGTTTATAGAGTTTTCTACATATGAAGTAGCAAAATATTGTTTTGAGAAATTGAATGGAAAATGGATACCAGGAAAAGCTCATAAGTTTAAATTAAATTGGGCTAAGTATAATATGAGTGATAATATAACAACAAATGAAAAACATTTAAATATTGAGATAGATGATAAAGGAACTTATTCTGTATATGTTGGTAGTTTACCTATAAATACAACAAAGGAAGAAATTGAGAATTTGTTCTGCAATATGTATAATAGTATATGTTTTGTTAAAATGATTAAGAACACTCAAAAAAGTCCACATCAAATATATTGTTTTATTCATTTTTTTAATTATGATGAATGTCTTAGAGCTTTGACAGAAATGAATGGTTATATTTTTAAAGGATGTAAAATTAAAGTAAGTAAATCTAACGGTATTAAAATGAATCCCTCTAATATGAATAATAATATGAATCATAATATAAATAACAATATAAATAACAATATAAATAACAATATAAATAACAATATAAATAACAATATAAATAATAATATAAATAATAATATAAATAATAATATAAATAACAACAATATTGTTAATAATAATAATAATATGAATGGAATTCATTATCAAAATAAAAATTTCGATGGGAACATGAGTAATTATCATATGAATAAAAATAAAGGAATTAATACTACTAGACTAATTGATGACAAGAAAAATGGAAATAAAAATTATATTTACAATAACAACAACAACAATATTAATAATAATAATAATAATAATAACCATATTAACAATAATAATATTAAAAATAATATTATGAACAGTAGCACCAATAATGAATTGAGCAATCATCATTCTTATGAACTCAATTTTTACGATCATATGAATTCAAGTGTTAATAATTTTCCTTCACATTATTCTACACACAATGGTAATACTAGCAGTATGTTATATGGTTCGAGTAATTTTCCTACCCAACTAAATCATTTGAATCAAATGAATACAATGAATCAGTTGAATCAAATGAATTCAATGAATCAATTGAACCAGATGAATACTATGAATCAGTTAAATCAGATGAATTCAATGAATCATTTGAATCAATTGAATCCACTGAATCAATTAAACCAATTGAACCCAATGAGTCAGTTGAATCAATTGAATCCAATGAATCAGTTAAGCCAGTTGAATCCATTGAACCAATTAAATCAATTGAACCCAATGAATCAGTTGAATCAATTGAACCCAATGAATCAGTTAAATCAGTTGAATCCAATGAATCAATTAAATCAATTGAACCCAATGAGTCAGTTGAATCAACTAGGTCATATGAATCAAGTGAATTATTTTACAAACCAAATGAGTGTGATACAAGATTATACGAATAGTATTAGTAACATGAATCATATAAATAGTTACGGTAGTAATGATATGACTAGTGAGATGATAAATGATATGAACAGTGAGATGATAAATAATATGAACAGTGAGATGATAAATAATATGAACAGTGAGATGATAAATAATATGAACAGTGAGATGATAAATAATATGAACAGTGAGATGATAAATAATATGAATAATGAGATGATAAATAATATGAATAATGAGATGATAAATAATATGAATAATGAGATGATAAATAATATGAATAATGAGATGATAAATAATATGAATGTGGAGAAAAATAATAATATGAATAATGATATGATTAATGAAATGAATAATGACATAAATAAAGATATGAATAATGGATATAATGAAAATCCAGGAAACCATGATGAAAGTATTTTAAATTGTAAAATGAATGACTGTACATATATGAGTGACATGAGTACAATTTATTCAGAAAATAATAGGAATAATATGAATGATACTAAAGATTTAAACATTGTGAATATTATGGTAAATAATAATATATCTAATGAAGAACAAATAGAAAAAAATCATTATATAGAAAAGGATATGAATGTATATAACAGTTCTTATGAATTAAATTTTTATAATAACCACTGTACAAATGATGAATATGAAACTCAAAATGATAACATAAAAAAAAAAATAATAAATAATAATAATAATAATAAAAATAATGTTACGTGTGAAATAAGTATTAGTAGTAATAATTATTATTATGATGATTCTATTAATAATGATAATGTTATCTATAATAAAGGAAACAATGATAATAGAACTGAAAATAATTCAATTCGTAGTATAAATAATGATAGTATCGATAATAATATTAGTAATGGTAATATGGAAAGTACAGACAATACATGTAGTAATATGAAGGATTTCTAGTTCAAAAACTTATACGTTTTTATTGAGCAATAATATGGCATATACAAAAAAAAAAAAAAAAAAAATACATACATATATATATATATATATATATTTACCTTTTTATTTATCCAATTTTGCCTAAATTTTGAGCATAATTTTTTTCAACTATTTGAGATACTATTTAATTATATATATATATATATATATATATATATATTAATTTATTTATTTATATATAACCTATAAAATATTACATATTATATATAACATATCATATTTCATATGTTCATTTTATTTGAATTTATTCATTTTATCTTATATTTTTTTAGTTATCATATATAAATATTTTATTAATTACATTTGGTTTTTATAAAAATTTTGTGTAATTTTTAATATAACATATCCATTCTACGTATTAATAATATATATATATGTATATGTGTATTTATTTATTTAATTATTAATTTATTTTCTTTTTCTTTTGCCTTCTACATATTATTAAATCATATAATTAGTATATAATAAAAATATTTCAGCACCTTTTTTTTTTTTTTATTTTTATTTATTTTAGATGTATAATGTTTTATTTTAGGCGTCTGTATGTATTTAATCATGACTATATATGTAAACAAATAACAGTTATATTATTACTATGCATATTTTAATATAATTTATAATATATATATATATATATATGTATGTATATTCTTATTCATAATAATTTATTAATATTTTATTATTCTCTCTCTCTCTATATATATATATTTATTTATTTTATTTTATCATTCTATGGATTTATAATTTTTTCATATTTTTATATTTTTTTTTTTCAAAGTTTAAATATATATATCTTATTGTTCAATTATTTTTATGTACATATATTTTTTTCTTCTCTAACACATTTATATATAAATGGCTAGATCAATATTTTTTTTTCTATTTTATTATAATATAAAATATGAAATATAAATGCACATTTAAAAAAAAAAATAAGCAAAAATAAGATAACGAATTAGATACAAATAAAAAAATAAAATGTAAAATATTATATATATATATATATATATATATATATATATATATAATTTTAATAATATTAAAAGTATAAATGGTAGTTTCATGTTTTGTATGTTTTATTAAGCAAGCTTCCTTTTTTTATATATTTTTCATTTATAAGGTTATTTCAAAAAAGACAAAGAAAAACTATATTATTATAAAATTAAATTTAATGTTGTAACTATAACGGATAAGAATCCCATAAATGAGAAGAAACAAAGCATGAACAAAGTTGAATATCTCTCGAGCTTATTTGAAACATTGTGTCTGTTTTTATAATATATTAAATTTGGTAATAGGCTAACAAAAAGAAAAAAAATATATAAATATATAAATATATATATATATATATATATATATATATATATATATATATGTGAATATATTTAATATATATCACAATAAAATAAATACACATGTACATATGTATGGACTCCTTTTTTTTTTTTTTTTTTTTTTTTTTTTTTTTTACCATGAAATTAGGGTTGATGTGATACCTCCTCCTATACCTATAACATTCGATAATTTTTTAACCTTGCATGCAATTAGCGCACAAAGAATGGTGACAATTACAGATACACACTTTCTTTGATATTGATCATCTGCTTGTGATTCACTAGCACTTGAATGTTCTGTAATATTATCTGCATGTGTTTCTTGGTATGGGTCATGTGTATATTCAGACAATAATAAAGATAGGTTGGCTGAATATCCAGTTCTTCTAAATATATAAGTATATAATTTATATAAGGCATCTCTTGTTGTTATACCAAGAGCTAGCATACTTTGATAAGATCCCATAAAATTTAATGGGACAGAGAAGAAGAAAGTCAAGGATAAAAGAAATTTACATAAAAGTATAGAGACATTAGTATTTTCATAATTTAAAACAATATTATCTTTTGCTGTATTTAAAAATGAGAAATATCCTAAAATACCAAATAGTGTATAGAATATAACTTGTAATATTACACTTCTAAAGGTTGATTTATTTAATCTTCTATGTGTAGGTTGATTGAATTGTCCAGTAATAAAGCATGCATTTGGTTGTTGAGAGAATGAGAATAACAATATATTAAAGCATTTGAAAAAGTTTTTATCCATTTTAAATAAATTTACTTCTTTATTAATTAATAAGTTATTATATGATTTGGTTTGTAGTCCTATAGTTAATAGAGTTATAGATAAGGAGAATAAAGAAAAGATTAAGAAATGATTTAATGACCCAACTTTATTTCTAAATGTTATTGGTAAAATTAATAGACATATTAATATTACTAAGAATATATTATTTGTGAATAAAGTCGGGAAATGGAATACATAAAAGATGGTACTTAAAAAATTACTAATCAATATTAATATTAAAATATAACTTGATATAAAACCAAATGATAATCCAAAATCTATTATGGTTTTATGATATTTATTTCCTATCTTTTTTAATAAATTACCATATACAAATGTATTATGCTCTAATGATGAGGTACATAATATATTTGTAGTTACATAGGATTCAAGAGCATTCAATATTATTAATATAATACTAAGTATAATACCTAATTTAGAAAAAGCATATGGTATTGATAAAAAACCTACACCAATAGCTGTACATATAAAAAGTACAGTACTAGATCTAACACCACCAGGTGTAAATCGACTAAATGTTCTACCCTGCCAATTTCTCTTTGGCTTCTTTATTCCTTCTTCATCATTAGTATAATCTCCATCTGATATATCTACAACCGTATTATTATTATTATTGGTTGTATTAGTACTTTTTTTGCTATCTTTTTTTTTCTTTTTTTTATCATTAGAACCCTTAGTAATCATATCGTTCGATTTTTTGTCATTTACATGCGTATTTGTTTCTGTATTCTTACTATTTTTTGATGACTCCTTTTTTTCATTTTTATCACTCTTTTCATTTTTTTTATCAGATATAAATATATTCTTAATATTAGCTTTAACGAAATTGTACTTATTTTTTGAAGAATCATTTTTTTTACTATCATTATTTACTAAACTGTTATTTGAATCTTTCTTTTCCTCACTAGTAGTTGTGTTCTTCTTGTTTTTATTCTTATCGGTATTATTCTTGTTATCTTTTTTGTTATCATGGTTATTCGAGGACGCACCATACTTCTTATTCATTTTATAAAAAATGGGTTAACTGTAAATGGGTCGTGGTGGTGGCGTAATGTTTATTTGGTTTAACGTAAATAAAATAAATAAATATAAATATATATATATATATATATATATATATATATATATATGTAAGATGTGTACAATTAGGATTCATATATTAATGGGACCATATGAATATTGGCCATTAAATATATAAATATCTATATATATAAATAGATCTATATATATATATATATATATATATATATATATATATATATACATATATATGTATGTATGTGTGACAAGTGGTACTTACGTTCAAATTTTTTAACAAGTTACTAAACTGATTGTAAGTGAAATGTACATATAAATATATATATATATATATATATATATTTATATTCGGAATTTTACGGATATGAAAAACCCCTAAACAAAGTTATCTAATATGTTTACAATATTTATACGGTAGGGGAAGATGTATTATATATATATATAAATATATATTATATACATAACAAATATATCTTTATTTCTTTTAAAGAAAATACATAAAAAAAAAAAAAAAAAAAAAAGAAGAAAAAAAAAAAAAAAGGAATAAATAATCACAATATATTATATATATATATATATATATTTATTTAAGAACAAATAACTCTCAAGTAATGAATATATATTAAATCAATATATTATATATATATATATATATATATATATATTTATATACCTATTTAATATATATAATTAAAAAAAAAAAAAAAAAAAAAAAAGTGGGTGGAGAGTTTTCAAATTATAAATTAAATGAAAAATAGGTACTTACGAATTATTAAAAAAAAAATTATAAAAAGTAAGAAAAAAAATCAAAAATAAAAAATATAATAAAAAAACAAATAAATAAATATAAATTATAAATTTTTATATAAATTATATATTAAAATGTATAAAAATTATATTAGAATATAATAAAAAATGGTATTACATAATAAATCAATAAATATATATATATATATATATATATAATTATAATTACATTTTTTCAAAATATAGTATATATATATATAATAGTAATTAGGTCAAATAATTAAACCTATATGGGTTCATGTGATTGAATAATATTATTTTATATATATTAGCATAATAACTATTTTTATAGAAAAAAAAAAGAAAAACATAATATAAAAAGATGCCACAACATATATATTATATAAATATATTATATAAAAAAAGGCCAAAATAAAAAGCACATATAATAAAAATTATATAAATAATTTTTATATTACATATATATATATTTATATATATATAATAATTATATAAATATATATTATATATATATAATATAATAATATATTTATATATATTATATGAGAAAAGGTTAAAAAAAAAACAAAGAATAGGTGCTTTTTTTTTCTAATTAAAATAAAAAATTGTTAATATGTAAAAATAATTATATAAAGTCAACTTATTTTATATAGAAAAGAAAAAAAATAATAATAAAATAAAATAATAAATTATATAATTATATGTATATATATATATATATAATATATATGGAATATTATATTTATAACATCCATATATAAAAAAATAAGTATAATATATATTAATAAGGTTTATATGAACAAGGCCAAGAAAATGAAAAAAAAATAAATTTTATTATATTATTATAAAATATATCCACAATTATTATATTTTTAACGCATACATATTATTATATATAAATATATAATATATTATTTTATTTATTCTTTTTTTGGTGCGTAAATTAATACAAACAACATCAAAAGGCAAAAAAAAAAAAAAAAAAAAAAGAAAAAAAACTAATTGCGAAGTGTTATATAAATATAGATATTTGAAAAACTATATATATTTAATAAAATGTTCATGTTTCGAATAAAATAAAAAGAATTAGTTATATTTTTATAATATTTTTTTGTTGTATTTTTTTTTATTATATATTTAGAAATCCTTGTTTTTTCCCCCAATTTTTTTCAAATTAGCATTCAAAGGAAAAATATATATATATATATATATATATAAAATGTATGATATGTAGTTTTTTAATATATATTAGATATGTACAGTATATAAGATGTGACAATGAATAATTCTACAGAAACTATTTTGTTTTTTTATTGAATAATGTTTTCCTATAAATGGAAATAAATAACATATATATATATATATATATATATATATATTTGTAGATCGGGATTTATTTATTCATTTTTTTAAATATAATCATATTAATGAAAGCATATAAAAATAATATATATATATATATATATATATATATATATATATATATATATATATACAATTTCCTTAATATATTATAATTTATAGGGGATATAGTTTTTATTTTATTTTCATTTTTATATTTTTTACAATGTTGTAATATATATAAGTTTTTGAAAAAATGAATAAGAGTTTATTAAAACATTTTTGTGTATTAAACGTACCTATAGAGGATAATACATTTGTTACTATAAATGTAAATATGAATGAAAATATAAAAAATATATATTAATGAATATATGTGTATTATTTAAGAAAAAAAAAAATATATTATATTAATAATACAGTTATAATAAATAAATAAATAAATAAATACATATATATATATATATATATATGTGAATATATTTATATATATATATTTTTTTTTTTTTTTTGTAGCTCTTCGTTTCGAATTATAAAGACCAGCCAAATAGCGATAGTACCTTTAACAAAACGCTATGCGTAGGTATCCTAGACAGTATAATTAAAGAAGAGGATATTAAAAATTATTTTTCTAAATATGGAAAAATAAAATGTTTGAATATTGTTGAGAGGAAATATTTATCAAGTGTTTTTAAAATGTTTTCTTATTGTCTGTACATAACATTTGTAGATAATAATGTGATAGAGAAAATATTGTCCTGTACAATGCAAGTTGATGAATATTTTACGAAAAATAAACAATCACCTTATTTAATACATATGGGGGAAAATAAATTACTGAATGATGTAAAAAAATATTATAATAATTCATATAATTTATGTAATGCAAGAAAAATTATGATTAATCATATTACAAATTTAAATAAAGATAATAAGTTGTCAAAAAAAAAAAAAGATATTGTAGATGAAGATGGATTTATTGTTGTTCAAAGAAAAACAGAAAATCCTGAATTTATAAATTCTGTTTTTGCGCAAACAAGTGATAAAGTACAATCTTTTAAAAAAAAGAAGAATAAAAAAATACATGAAAATTTTTACTTATTTAGAAAAAAAGAAAAATTCAACAATTCCATTGGCACCTTTCGAAAAAGTAAAATGAACATTAAAAAGAATATTATGAAACGGAATCACAAAAAGAAAAGCACAACCTTTAAAAAATGAAATATAAAGGATTAATATTATGTATATATATATATATATATATATATATATATATATATTTAAAATATTTTGATGTATATTTTTTTTAATGTTTCGTCATTTTATTATTATTATTTTTCAATATTTTTTTTTTTTTTTTTTTTTTTTTTATGTTTGTTTTGAAACTTTCCATTTTCCCTGAAATAATTATTTCTTATTACAACGGGTGTCGAATATGATCATATAAGCATATAAATTATTTTTTTTTTTCTAATTAAAAAAGAGAAAAATGTTATAATATTTTATAATATATTTGTATATAATTCTATGACTCATATTTTATAAGTTACATAATACTACATAAATTATATTAATACGTGGTTATGTGTATATATATAAATATTATATTTAGAAAAAAAAAAAAGAAAAGGAGTTCCTAGAGTTTTATGCACAATACATATAAATTATTTGTTTTTAATCCGAAAAAGGTTTAGGCCTCTAAGTATTACTTTATTATAATTGAAAAAAAAAAAAAAAGAAAACAAAAAAAAAAAAAAAAAAAAACAGAATGTAACTAATAACAATATTATTAAGAATATATGTTAATATATTCATGAATATGTAAGTATTATTCTTTTTATATATTATTTAATTATTGTTTTTTTTTATTGTGTAACATTTTTAATTTATCCACAATTCTGAAAATATTACATATTAGATATTATGTGTAAGAAAATAAATTATTTTAATTTTTTAATTTTTTAGAAATCGAATATCCGTTTTACCTTTCTTTAAATATATGTGAAGATGTGATAAGTTGTAAGCATAATAATATATATTTATAACCTTTTTTATTTTATTTTTTTTTTCTTTTTACCGAAAGGGTTATATATATAAAATATATATGATTATTTTATTCTCATTTAAAATAAAAGGAAAAAAGAAAAAACTATAAAATATTATGTTTACAAATACAAATATATTGTTGAAATGATAATATTATGTTAATATAAACCCAATAAAGTGTTACATTTTACTAGTAAATATTACTTATGGAAAATAATTTTTTGTAAGACGGATTTATTTATATGCTTGTTTTTAAAAAAATATATTATATATATATATATATTATACATATATATATTTTTCTTATTTATTGATAATATTATTATTTATTATATTATATATAAATTTTTTTTTTTTTTTTTTTTTTTTTTTTTTATACTTATTTAACAGATAAATTTGATGCTGATGTTTCGATTTTATTAATAGATGGTTATAATTTAAAAATATAATATAAATAAAAACATGTTTTTATTTTTTTATTTTTGTATTTTATTGTTCAATAATTTGATTTATGTAATAAAAACAAATTTGTGAGAATATATTATTTTTATGTAATAATAAAATATATATGTATATATTATATATATATATATATATATATATATATATATATATACATATTATTATATATTAATATTAATACATACATAATTTTTATATGTATTCATTATAATATACTTTTATATTGGGACTCCCCTAATATTTTTACATATATATTATATATATTATATATATATATATATATATATATATATATAATATTAAATTTAATACATTTTTTTTATATATGTTATGATTTTTTTTTTTTTTAAGAAAATATTTCATTTCATTACATTTTTAAAGAAATAATTTACTTATTTATATATTTGTATATATTTATATTTACTAATTTTTCATTTTACTTTTTTATTCTTTATGGTCTTTTATTATATATATTATTTTTTTAGCTTTATTTTTTCTTTTTTTTCATAATTTATGACAGAAAATAATTTTTTTTTTTTTTTTTTTCATGATGATGAACCTTTAAAAAAAAGGGAAAAAAAGAAAAGAAAAGAAAAGAAAAAGGGATTATCTTATAAATGTACGTATGTATATATATATAATATATATATATATATATACATATATATTTATATATTTTATATTTATATATAAATATTAAATTTTGAAAAAGTAACCTGCTCAGTTTATAATTTTTAAATAATATTTTTTGTTTTAAGGACAATAAAATAGACGTTTTTAATTTAATTTAAATTTTTTTTTTTTTTTTTTTTTGTATGTGGTTATATTATATATATATATATATATATATATATATATATATTTAAAGAAATTCCTTGAATGTGGAATATTTTTAAAATGAATGATATGTAAATATATCTCTATATATATAATTACATATGTAACCTTATTGTGTTCATATAAAAATGAATGTTTATATATACATATATGTATATATTTATTTATTTCATATCATTTCTTTTTAATAATTTTTCTTTATTTATATGTTTACTTTTGTAAAATATTATAAGAGGACAGAACCAGAAAAGAAGTTTTAGAATGTGATAAAAACATAAAGAAAAGATAAAAAGTTATTAAGTTTATATTATATATATTAATATATATATATATATTATATGAAAATGAATGAATACAGTGATGAAAATAAAATGCAAAAGGCAAAAGATAATGAGATGAATGAAGATAGGATTATTTGTAAGAAAGAAGAAAGTAATAGTAGTTCATATAAATTTATAAGTTTTATAAAAACTATTGAAGATGTAAAGGAGAAGTGGAAAAGTAGCAATTTATCAAGGAACGATGTGTTAAAATTAAAAAATGATGATGTAAATAATGATGTAAATAATGATGTAAATAATGATGATGTAAATAATGATGATGTAAATAATGATGATGTAAATAATGATGATGTAAATAATGATGATGTAAATAATGATGATGTAAATAACGATAATAATAATGATGTAAATAATGATGATAATAATGATGATAATAATAATAATAATATCAATAATAAGAACAATAACAACAACAATAATATTGATAATGATAATGATAAACATTCTTGTAGTAATAATATTTATTCATTTAATAATTATATCAAAGAAAGCATTAATTATAATACATCCTTAGGTTATGATAAAAACAATATTATGTTAAACTTTTTGGATAAACATAAAAAAAGTATGTTTTTAAAAAACAGAAATAATGTAAATGCATTTCAATCAGATATTAACAGTTCTAAAACGAGTAGTTTTTTTAGTTGTATGTCCTTGAAGAATATGAATTATCATAATGATATAAATAAATATAATAATTATCGTATGATGAAAAACATTAATGGGTTACATAAACTTATGATTTATAAAAATAAAAATAAAGATAAAAAATTGTTTACTAATACTAGTGATAAAAAGAATTATTATTGTTTACATAATGGTGACCATATAATAAATGAAAAGGATTCTTTTTCAGATACATATATTAGTTATGGTTGTAGAAAAAGGAGGTGGAAAAAGAAAAAAAAGAATATATATAATATGTTATTTTATGATGAATCTATAAATGATTATCCTTATAAGAATCAAGAAAAAACCACTTTTAGTAATTCTTCGAAAATATATGAATTGTTTTTTAATAAATATAAAAAGAAAAAAATA